>CAUYSK010095963.1:0-27504 GCA_963575035.1 Avahi laniger | reverse complement strand
TCTTCTTCTCTCTCTGGAAGACCGATTATTCTAAGGTTCTGTTTCTTTACATAATCCCACATTTCTTGCAGGCTTTGGTCTTGTCTCTTGCTTCTGAGTTCTTTTTCTTCATTTGATTTGTTCAGCACGTAGACATTATCTTCAAACTCTGAGATTCTTTCTTCTGCATGATCCATTCTGTTCTTGAGGCTTTCCATTGTGTTCTGAAGTTTCCTGAATTCCTCCTTCATTGACAAAATTTCTGTTTGGTTTTTCTTTAGTATTCCAATCTCTTTGGAAAATTTTTCATTCATTTTCTGTATTGTTCTTGTGGCTTCTTTGTGTTGGGTTTCAATTTTCTCTTCAATTCCACTGAGTTTTCTTACAATCCATATTTGGAATTCTTCCTCTCTTAATTTAATTGCATTGTCTAAGTTGGTATTCATTGATGGAGATCGAATGTTTTCTTTTGGGGGTGACTTTTCTCTCTGATCTTCCATGTTTCCTGCATTCTTTCACTGATTCTTTCTCATCAGGCTACTTTGTCGAGAACTGGCAGTGCTGGGCCTGGTTTATGGCCTTATCTCCAAGTCCCAAAAGGGATATTCCTTGACATTCTGGGGAGAAGCATGCTGGTCCTGTATTCCCTTAATAGGAGATGTTTGGGCTGCAGATATCAATGTTGAAATTAACATTAATCTATAGAGGGCATTTCAAGTCGTGTGGAACTGAACCAAAACCTCAAAAGATTAAGTGTGGATTAGAAATGAGATGAGATCCAAGGACCAAGCCCTGGGGAATTACATAGTCAGAGGTTGGGAAGTTGAGAAGTCAGACAAGGAGACTGAGAAGGAACAGCCAGTGAAGGGAGAGGATCGGGGATGCAGTGGCCAGGGGTCCAGTGAGGGACCTGTTCACGGAAAAGGCAGTGGTCAACTGCAACAAATGGTGCCAAGCAGGCAAGGAGGGTAAGAGCTGAACGGCAATCCTCAGCTTGGGCAATGTGGACACTTCTGGTGACTGGATAGGAGCTGTTCTGTGGAGGGAGGGAGCCTTACTGGAGTAGGTTGATGAACAAACAGGAGAAGAGGAAGTGGTGACAGGAAGTACAGATGACTCCTAGAAGCAGCTGTGTACTCAGAAAAGCAGGGAATATTTCGGAGATGGCTGGGGGGAGTGTGGGATCAAGAAAGCTTGTTTTAAATTGAGGTTTACTCAGTGTTAAATTTCCAGACTTTAATAATTGTGTTGTGGTTATGTAAGAACATGCCTTCATTCATAGGAGACATATGCTGAAGTACTTAGAGATAAAGTGTCACGATATCTGCAACAAATTCTCAAATGATTCTGCCAAAGAGGGAAAAATACAACCCCCCCTTCACACACACACACATGCACACACACATATATGAGTGTAGAGAGAGGGACAGAGACAGGCAGAGACAGAGAAAACAAATATTTAATAAATATTAGAGAGAAAGAATGCAAAAGTTAAAAAAAAGGTGAATCTAGATGAAGGGTATACAAGTGCTCTTTGTATTATTCTTGTAACTTTTCTGAGTTTGAAACTTTTGAATTAAAAAGTTGAGGGAAAGCATTAGAGTTATTGCAGCAACTATTTTTTTTATTGATAAAAGTGTTCCAAGAGAAAGGGAAAAAAAATTAATGCAGGAGAGAGGGGAAAATTACAGAAGCAGGGCCCTGAGTAGGTGAGAGGATAGGACCCCTTACCCCAGGGGAGGGCTGGTCTGCATAGTAATATGGCAAGTGAAAGGGGGAAGAGGAGAAGGATAGGCAGCGAGGCATGTATGTAGGCAGGTAGGTAGCCAGGCAGAGAGGTATGTAGGTAGATTTGACAGGTAAGCTGGTAGATTTGGTGGTGAACAAACATAAAAGTTATTTATTGGTGGCTTCCTTTTTTTTTTTTTTCAGTAAAATAAAACAAGAAGAGCATATACTGAGAATGAGCAGGGAGGAAAAACATGCTGGAGACTTGACAAGTTAAAAGTAAAACAGTATTTGGACAGTGGGTAAGAAAGGTGACTAGGAAAATATAGTAAGATCATCAGGAATTGCTGAGGGGCCATGTGAGGCCTGTGGTCATGAATTTGAGTTGCAACCAGTCAGCATGGTTTGAGATTCCTTCTCATAGGGAAGAGGCTCATCATAGTGAAAAGGACCAGAAGCTGGTGACAATCAAGGCTTCTTTGAGCCCTCTGGGGCAGAGGAATTAATAGAAAGCTCATAACTTCTGCATACAAAAGCCTGGTCCCAAATGTCTTGGTTCTAAATAAGGTCTATATCATTTAATGTGTTCATCTGCAAATATGAACTGTTTGCCTGCCACGGGGCTGGTGCTACGTAAGTCCGTAGGGAATGTTAGTGCTGCCATCTCTAGACATCATGAACATTGTCTTCGTATATAAAACTTAGTTTTGCAGGATACAAGATTCTAGGTTGTACATTATTCTGTTTGAGAAGAGTGAGCATGGGGCCCCAGTCTCTTCTTGCTTGTACGGTTTCAGTTGAGAAGTCTGGTATTTGGATGGGCTTTTCTTTGTATGTTACCTGCTTCTTTCCCTTTACAGCTCCTAGTAGGGCCTCTTTGGTGGTTATTTTGGTCAGTCTGATGACTGCGTGTTGTGATGTCTTCCTGTTTGTGATGAATCTCCCAGGAATCCTTTGAGCTTTTTGTACCTGGATATCTAGATTTTTAGCAAGGCCTAGGAAATTTTCCTTATTATACCCTCAAATAGCTTATCCAACTCTTGTATACTTTCTTTTTCACCCTTAGGGTGGCCTACAATTGTCACGTTAGGCCTCTTCATATAGTCCCACATTTCTTGTAGGCCTTGCTCTTTTATTTCTCTGCTCTATCTGTGCAACTGATTTATTTAATTGAAAGGTGTTATCTTCAATCCCTGAGATTCTTTCTTCTGTTTGATCTACCCTGTTCTTGAGGCTTTCCAATGTGTTTTGTAATTCCTTGAATAAATTTCTCATTTCCAGAAGTTCTGTTTGATTTTTCTTTAATATTTTAATTTCTTTGGTGAATTTTTTTCCAAGTCGTGGATTTTTCTTGTGGTTTCTTTGTGTTAGGTATCCATTTTCTCTTGCATATCATTGAGTTTTCTTACAATCCATGTTTGAAATTCTTCTCCTGTCATCTTAGTGCTCTGAATTTGATTGATATCCATTGCTAGAGAGCTGGTGTTCTCCTTTGGGGGTGTGTTCCCATTTGATTCTTCTTATTTCCAGAGTTATTTTCCTGATTCTTTTCCATCTGGATCAGCTGCTGCTTCTTAACTTTAGATTTTTGTTTGGATAATGACACACCCTGTTTAGTCTCTGAGCCAGTAGGTGGTGTTTGTGGGTGAGATTCAACCACACCCTGTATGATGAGTCAGTAGATGCAGTAAAATGGTGTGTAGAATGATCTGCCTGTCAGTAGGTGTGGCTTGCTGTGAGTGTAGCCCTCTGAGGGAGGAGGGTTGTCCTTCAAGCACACTGATCTGTCCCTAAAGGCATACATACCTCAGTAGGCTCATTCATAAATATCTTTTCTGTGCCCCGAGGCAATGCCATCGAGACCTGTGTGTATGGGATCTGGTCTGTAGGCCTGTTCCCCGGGCCCCAGAGATCAACCCCTGACCCTACCAGGGAGAGAAGTGCTGGCCTCAAGTCACTCACAGGGTGCCCAAGCTGAATCAATGTCTCTCCACCTCGGGATCTTCCCTGCTCTCTTGGCGTCACCAGGCAGGTAGCATCTGGGAGGGCTAGCGGGTAGGGAGTTCACAGTCTGAGTACCCCTTAGTCCTCTGTAGGGCACCAAAAGGAAAGATACAGTTATCTGCAGATGCCTCTGGGTGGTGGCTAAATTGTCTCTCTTGGCAACCACAGGTAGGGAAGGGGAAGGGGAGAATGAAACAATACGGCACCTGCCAATCTCTCTGGTCTGCGGGGCCAGCAGGTGCCCTGAGGGGGCTGGGAGCCTGGAGTTCTGATTGCAACAGGCTCATCACTCACTGGCAGCAGTCACCTCTGGGCTGGTGTTAGCAGGTCTCTCCAACTGATCAAGAGCCCAGCAATAATCCAAGATGCAAGGGAGGGGAAGTTTAACCACTCCACATACTCTTGTCGTTGGTCTCCAAGCCTCTTGGGGGCCTTTCTCCTTTCAGTTCTCCTCCACACCTTCTTCCTGTGAAGCCTCCTGTAGTTTTAGGCACCCTTCCTTCTGATCTTCATCCATTCTATGTTTGTCTGTCTGTTTATTTTTTTCACTTTCTTCTAAAATGTATCTTTCATACAGAGACACTCTGGATAGTGGTTTTTCTCATCTGCCATCTTGTTTTGTATCTCCTCTTTTATACTTTAGACTGCAAGCCTCCTGAGGCCAATGTTCATTTCTTATTCATCTCTGTATTCTTAGTCTCTGCCACACAGAAATATTCAGTCTTTAGCAGATGAGTAAACATTGAACATATGAAGTAGAAAATATAGTATTTTCTAAAAATCTACCATTTTAAATCTCTCAGAATTACAATTAATATTAAGAGAAAACTGTAATGCATTGTAAAACACTAGATTCAGGGATATTCAATCTTTAGCAATTTCTTAATAACTAATTTTTTGAAAGCATGTGATATGGAGCAAGTGCAAGTCTCACCAGCCTCTTCTTTCCTTCCCTATCTTAAGTGGAGAAAATCTCCCAAACTCGGAAGACAAATTTCAAGTATAGCAGAGCCTGTGTTTTACCTTTTGCTTTGATTAGAAAGAAAATTAGACTATTCAGCAGACAATAAGTGGTAGACAAAATACAGATTACTTACCAATTGCCCTATACCCTAAATGAAATTCACTAAATAAAATGAACTCTTCCTCTGCTGCAAAACTCAGGAAGTAGAGAGATCCATCAGGATGATGAAGGTTCACATCTCCATGTGTCCTCAATAACGTTTGTGTATGGAAAAAGCATAAAGAATAACTTTGGAGAAGAAATTAAATGTCCTCTTAATTGGGTGAATTAAGAGGTTAGAACACTGGATAAAAGCTGGGACTTAGTTAGTCAGGAGATAAGAAAAAAATGATGTTAAGACAAATATCAGTTGGACTGGAGGAGAGGAAGTAAGACTGTGAGAGGGAAAATTATGGATTTGTTTTTGCTGTTGAGTATGTACCCCTCATCTATGAAAGCATCTGATGTACATAGATGATTATTTATAAGTACTACTAATCATATTTACTCCCAGATTGCAACTTTTTATTTACTATCAAACTGCATTTGTATATTTTTGGCTATGTTAAGTACGTAAGTTTTATTCTGCCAAGAGAAAGTATAACATAAGTGATGTAAGGTTATAGATTGAGAGTATTCCAAAAACTAAGAATCATTTCTTTTCCATACATCTCAAATGCTCTCTCTGTATATGTAAAAGGAATCCTAAATGCATCTATTTTTGTTCTGCTACCAACTGGCACTAGCACTCAGGAGAATCACATAACTTCCTTAGACCTCATATGTAAAACGAGGCACTTCATTATTTCACTTATAAAGTTCTATGTGCACACACCTAATAAATTTATCATGCTCATAGAACATGATGTGCCCATGATAGAGATGTGAAATCAGCTTCATACATCCTGACGTGTTTATAGTATCAACCTTTAAGTACGTGTATGTAGATTTATTTTGTCTTGTAGCAATAGTATAGTCCCCATGCCTTTAAAATAAAAGGGTTCTTTGTATTGCTTATATTCTTAAAGTCAACTAGTTAAGATAAAATTAATGAACTGATAACTGTATTCAGGGTAAAATTAAAATAAATATGAAAATGTAAGGAATTGTTCACATGTCTTTTTTCTGGTCACACATATCAATTTTCAGACAGACCTGCTAAAAAGTTTAAATCTCCTTTTCTTTGCACATTCTTTAGGACAATTGCTTGTGAATACCATACCTTTAATGACAGTATTTGTTAAATTGATCAATGCATTAATGAGCAGTATAAACTACTTTTACACTAGCAAGAACTAGTTTTATATTCTTTCCCTTTCAAACTCTCCAAAACTGTATTTTCAAAAATGTGATGTCTAAAAAGAAACTTTTAAGGGTTTTTATTGTTTTATTAATTTATCAGATCCCAAGAATGCATTCAATTGGCCATTGACTCTTATAAGAGTATGTTTACATGTTAGTTATCTCTTGCTGATCCTTGATATATTTTCTGCATTAGGAATGGGTGAATGCATGCTTGTATTGGTGGAGTCTCTCTTTAAGTGACTCAGTTACCCTGGTATGTATTGTATTCTAAGATGTCAAATAGTTAATGATAATATTAATTTATTAATGGAATTTTTGGAGAACGGAGGCACTAGTTTAGTAAAGCAAATGTGTACACTGATTTTCAGAAGCACTAAAATTTATAATATAAGGAAATATAGGAGGAAAAATTATGACTTTGAAAAAATAATATGATTATAATCATATTTATTTATACACATATGTGTATATAATATTTCCTTCTGTATATAAATGCATATGTATATATTTATATATCATGTTTACAATCTCAAACACAACTTATTGAGGTTTTAGAAATCAATACCTTAAACAACTGACAACTAATCTGGGGAAAATAGTACTAAAGAGTGAATTTAGAGAAAGAAAAACTTGGGTTCAAGATTTTTATTATTATTATTATTATTATTTTATTTCAGAATATTGGGGGAGAACAAATGCTTTGGTTACACGAATTGCCTTTGCACTGCCCGACAAGCATGCCCATCCCACAGACAGCATGCACCACATCCACTGGGTGTGGATTTACCCATCCCTTTCTCCCCACTCCCACCAGCCTAATACCCAATGGATGGTACTTCCCATATGTGCACATTAGTGTTGATCATTTAGTACCAATTTAATGGTGAGTACATGTGGTGTTTGTTTTTCCATTCTTGTGATGCTTCACTTACAAAAATAGCCTCCAGCTCCATCCAGGATAATACAATAGGTAGTTCATGATTTTTTATGGCTGAATAGTACTCCATGGTATACATATAACACATTTTGTTAATCCTCTCATGCATTGATGGGCACTTGGGTTGTTTCCACATCTTCACAATTGTGAATTGTGCTGCTATAAACACTCCAGTGAAGTTGTCTTTATCATAGACTGTCTTTTTACCCTTTGGGCATGGGTTCCAGATTTTAATCCCAGACCTGCCATGTTTTCCTAAGCTATATGATGTTGACAAGTTATCTAATTTATCTTATTGAGTTTCTTCACTCGTAAATTAGGTATATAACTAATATCCTACACAGGGTTGCTATGAAATAATGTGTATAAAATACTTAGGATAAAAAATGGCTCATGTAACTACGTATATATAAAAAACAATTTTAAATTGGGCCTTTTCTCTCCTTGTTTCAACTAAGGCCTTTGAGATACTGTGTCAATTTCTCCAGCATTTCAAAGTGAAGATCAGGATCACTTACGTAGAACTTGCAAAGGAGGTGGCCTTGGTCCTTAGCTGAGCTGATCATTTACCTCCAACCTATAAAAAAGTAGAGAGGATAAGAGTAGGTGTTGTATATTAGCAGGAGAGTTTCATCAAAGAGCTTTCAGTTTGAAATAACTCTCAATCTCACCCTCTCAGATGGGAGGTGTCCTCTCTCTCTCAGCAGAAGTTGACTTTTGGTTCCTGGATTCTTTGGTGCTCAGAGCTTAGAACTGGCTTCATGCTTTAAAACATGTATGTGTGAGAAGTGTGCCTACTCTACTACAGAAAGATGAGCAAGAGAGATAAAACCAGGTGCCTCCAGAAGCTTTCTACCTTTCCATTTGAGATGAAGACAAGTATGCCTGAGTGTTTCTCATGAACCAGAAGTGAACAAATGGAATGGAATAGGCTGAGAAACATTAGACACTAGCTATATTTCACCTGAGAAAGGAAAGAGAGTGCTTAACTCTTTCTCATGAAAGATAGTGAACTTTAGGAGAGTAGGCCCAGAACCAATTCAAATCCATTATAAGAAGATGACCTGGAGAGGCAAGGTTAACCCTTTAAACAAAAAAAAAAAAAAAAAAAAAAAAAAAGTAGGGAAGAATACTACAGGATTTCAAAGAGAGAGCAGAGGAACCCAAGTGTCTGGCTGAAGGAAAGTGTATTGCTTATATCATGGGAGCACTGCAGAATGTTTCTAGGAGCACTCCAAGAAAAGGAGGCAACGTGGATCACAACCAACGCTGAAAGAATATGTTATAAACATTGATCACAGCCAGAGGTAACAAATGAGCTATTGGTGCCTGTCCTTGCTCATCTGTCTCCTCACCACCCTAACCATAATGTCCTCTCACTACTGAATTGAGCTTCTTGGGGGATGTGCAAGGGAGGCAGAATCTGGCCAAATGACAGGATGAAGGGAGAAGCTGACTGAGCTCTCCACCTTGTTTCAGGCTTCCAAGCTCAAAAGGTCCTGAACTGAGTGAGGAAGAGAGGCTTTTTTTAATTTAAAAATATTTAACTGATAAGTAAAAATTGTATATATTCAAGGTTTACAACATGATGATTTAATCTACATATACATTGTGTTCTGATTATAACAGTCAAATTAATATATCCCTCAACCACCCATAGTTACATGTAGGTGAGACTGTGTATGTGTGTGTGTGTGTGTGTGTGTGTGTGTGTGTGTGTGTATGTGGTGAATACACTTAAAATCTGTTCTCTTATCAAATTTCAAATAACCAATACAATAATATTAACTATAGTCACCATGTTATACATTAGATACCCAGAACTTGTTCATCTTATAACTGAAAGTTGATACCCTTTGACCAATGTCTACCCATTTCTCCCATGTCCCAGCTCCTGGAAACTATTGTTCTACTCTCTGCTTCTATGAGTCCAACTTTTTAAAGTTTGGAGGCTTTAAATATCACTCTGGTCTAAATCTGTGCTAACCAATACATCAGCCACTAGCTTCAAACAACTATTTAAATTTAAATTCAAAACAATTAAAAGTAAACAAGATTAAAATCCAGATTATCAGTTACACCAGCCATATTTCAAGTGCTCAGTAACTACATGCAGCTACTTTATTGACAGTGCAGATGTAAACATTTCTATTAGACAGCAATGGCTCCATATGGATTAATTACAGAACAGAGAACTTGTTTATTTGTTACGAAGAGTTATCAGATGACTTTTGTTGCTACTTGAGTGTGAGCAGATAGCATGAATTCACAGATAGGGTTAAATGGCCAGGAAAAAAAAAAACAACAAAAAAACAGAACAGTTGATTTGATTTCACACAATATGTTATAGCTCTTTAGTGCTATGTTTAAATATATAGGCAAAATTCTCTGCCCAATTTAAAAGTATTGATTGTTATTTGGAATAACAAAGGCCAAATTTAATACCTGTGCATCTGTCTACCTCCATACTCAACTTTTCTTTCTCTCTTGGAAAAGTTCAGGTAGAGTGAGGGAAGAATACCAAAGAACCAGTAAAAACATTCAAACCAAATAAAATGATAACATTTTTGATACTCTAAATGTTTGTTTTAGATTTAAAAAATGAACCTAAAAATAAAAATGTTTCTGAAGTATTGTAAATATTATAAAAATATTTTTTAGAGTTGAAAATTATTCACAAATTTATATTTTTAAATTTTTGTGAATTTGATTTCAGTCTTAAGTGCTATGATAATCACTAACATGAACAATGTGAATAATTGAAATCTTCTTGGAACATCATGGGTTGTAAAAATCATTAGAGTTTTCTTTTTAGCCATGTATATAACCTAGTACAGAAGGTGATTAGATTTAATCCACTTTCAAATAAATATATATTTTTTCTTTTTATCCATTACATTCCCAAGATTTAATGTGACATATTAAAAACATAAAATCATATGAAATACTTGATCATAAACACCAACCTACAAAAAAATTCTTAGCACATTACTCCATGGGGAAATAAGTGTAAGCTTTCTGCTGAAAACATACGGCAAGCTCACAAATAATGTTTTTACAGGTATTTTAAATGGGAATAATGTTGCTTGTAAGTCTCCAGGAAAAGGATAGCATGTTAGTGCTAGAGATGGTAGAGCACTTAAAGTTCAGTCAACCACTTTGATGGATGTGGAAATTGAGGTTCATTGTTACTTTCCTTGGGTGGCAGTATAATACAGGAATTAAGAACATGGAATTGGAATCAGAGAAACTAAATTCATGCCCTGACTCTGGCTCATATTTGCTCAACAAATTTGGGCATGTTACCTAATACCTCTAGGTTTCAATTTTTCCCCATGTAAACTGAGGATAATAATATAATACCAACTAGTATAATACCAAACTCATAAACTTCTTATAGGATAGACGATGTTTGTAACATACCATTTATGTTAGCAATCATTTTTGTTCTCTCCATCATTTAGTGCTTTAAACTTTTTATGATCACTTGCCTAAAGTCACAGGACAAAATCAGTGAAGTCACAAGCCTTTCACCTTCTTCTGTGACCTTTGCTCAGAGGTGCTAGGACCTCGCACACTGGCAGCTATTTTTCCCAAAACAATTCCCTTTAGTGCCAGAGTAGGCTTAAGAGAAGATTAAGAGGGGGATTATGGTGGTGTCCATTTTCTCAGCTACGTTTGCTGCAATACTCCTCTTTCACATTTTCGTGCTTGCCCCCAGAGCAGAGGAAATTCTATACTTCTCTCCATCTCAAGTCTTCCCCCATTTCCTCTCCCAGAATAAGTGAGAAAATTTTCGGAGAAAATACACCTCCTTATACATGAGTTTTGTGTGCAGGATTTTGTGTATAGACTTAAGCTAAAATAGTCAAGAGACAAACTAAAAACAAATCAATATGAGCAGAACAGGAAACTGGAGAAATCTGAGACTCACCAAGCATTGCTCACAGGAGTACACCGCCTGCGTTGGGAAAACAAATGGCTATAGAAGAGAGGACAAGGGGGCTGTTCTAGATTTAGCTAAAGTACCTAACAAGTCCAGGTCATCTGGTCATCACTGGTAAACAGAGTACGAGGTACAAATCTGTCAAATAACTGAGGTTGTGGGACCTGACCAGTCACAGAGGACTGAAATGGTGTTTATGAGCAGGAAACTTCCAGAGACTTAGCAGCAGCTCATGTGTAGATTTCATGACTCATTATATTCTGGAAAGTGCACAAGGGTCTATGTTGCCTAAATATTAGATTCTAGGAAAAAGATTCTGGTCCTGAAACTGCAGAGTTTATGTGTTACATGACAAGGGGAGCACCGGCCTCTGCTCTCCTGTGGTCAGGAGCTGAGGTCCAAGTTCTGTAGTTATAGCTTGTGCTGTGGGAAAGCTTTGGCGTTGACCTGTGTTCTTACACCAGCCATGCGGTGCAGCTGGTCTCCAACGCCTTGCAGCTTTCAGTTCTAAAGTGGTCCTGCTCTTTAAGAACTAGTCAACACATCCCAATGTCTCAGATCCAACTGAGACATCTTCGTAAAAACAAACAAAACAATTATATATATTTTTAATTATCAAATCCAATATCTACATCAAATTGCCATTTTTCCAGGTCATGGAAACATAATATCAACCAATCGCTGCCTTTTCTGTGCTCCGATTGTGTTTATATTCTGGGGCAGTTTTTAGTAACGTCGTGGCACCAGAGAAGGGAGTGATGTGGTCCTTAGCGTTATCAACTGTCCATTTGGGCTCAGATGTGATAAACGGTCTTTTCTCTGGTCCTAGGTCATCAATCTACCCTCATAGATGCTTAATCTCTTGGCTGTAGAACTGTCCTAGTCTAGCTTTATCCCAGTATTTTCCCTTCTTGATGTCAGTGATGGTAGTCATTGGGGCAAAGGAGTTAAATTAGTTTGCTAGAGCTGCTATAACAAAGTATCACAGACTGGGTGACTTAAAAAACAGAAATTTATTCTCTAAAAATTCTGGAGACTGAAAATCTGAGATCAAGATCTTGGCAGGTTTGGTTTCTTCTGAGGCTTCCCTCCTTGACTGTAGGTGGCCATCTTCTCACTGTGTCTACACGTGATCTTCCCTCTGTCCAGGTGTCCAAATTTTCTCTTTTTATAAAGACACCAGTCCTATTGAATTCCCTAATTATTTAGTTTTAGCTTAATTACCTCTTTTAAGACTCTGTCTCTAAATACAGTCATATTCTGATATATTGGGGGTTAGGATATCAACATATAAATTTTGTAAGGACACAATTTAGTTCATAAAAGTAATGTAAGGTATAGGGAACATTGAACTTCTCTCCTATATTTCACAGGAACTAAAAGAAAGTCCAGAGTACTAGGTATGGCTTCTGTGACAAGATATTGTATACAAGTATTTCTCATTTTCTTAAACCACTGGTTTCTGGGCAACTTTGCTTTTGGTCCACATTGCATATAACATTGTTTTGTGTAAAGCTTATAGCTTCCCTATATAGTAAGTAGAGGTTCTTTTTTTTTTCAAAATAATATAATTCAGTGGTTTTGCCCTGTAGGGGATATGGACAATGTCTGGAGATATTTTTGGTTGTCATAATTAAGGAGGTGCTACTAAGAAGATATCACTGATGCTGCTAAACATTCTGCAATGCACATGACAACCCCCACAACAACATCTTATCCAGGCCAAAACATCAGTATGGTCCCTCTTGAGAAACTCTTATCTAATCTCGGGGGGTGGAAAAGACTGGTCCTGACATCACACGTAGTCCTGAGCCCTGACTCACTCCTGTCAATTTTAAAGCCTAAGTTTGGGAACTCAAAATTTTTTTCTGGAGTTCATCCAATTTAAATGTCATGGGGCATTGGATTCTGTAAGGATTAACTGACCACACAAAGAAGGAGAAGGGTTACAAGACATATTAGGGGAAATAAACTCATCCCTTTTATATGTGAAAATATATCCCACTATACCAAGAGCTCCAAACTAGCAAGTAGAACCCATCACCAGGGAACAGGTGACAACATGTTGGTGAGAATTTGAGTAGAGAAGATTTATTCTGGAACTTTAGGCTTCCAGCTATACTTTGCATTAATATTTGTCAAAAAGAGAGACAGAGAGAGAGAGAGACAGAGAGAGAGAGAGACAGAGAAAGAGAGAGAGAGAGAGAGAACAGAACTTGCATAAAAAGCCGGGGGGTTGGAAGATACCACATTAGGGATTGGTGTTTCTGTTTTCCATATTTATCATCAGAACTCAACAATGTACATGTATAAAAAGGCACTAAACTTAAGTGAGATCCAAGGTAAATATTATCAATCCTCAGAAAGTTCTGTATCAGAAAGACATGAAATGCACTCATCCTACATAGTTGCATTATATTTCTTGATGTTAATGTTGTTTGTGGATGACTGATTCAAAAATCTTGCCTCTTAGTTCCTTGATATCTTCCCCTTCAATAATCTTTTCTTATACTCCCATCTCAGATTCTTTCTGTGACGAAGGTTCGCTGTACAATGGTTACCAATTTGTCAGAGTCCAGTCACAAAAAACACACTCTGATATGCAACAAGTTACTTGAAACAGATTTATTACATAGATATGCTGATGACTATCAAACTCACTCTCCATATCTCTTTTGACTCTAGTCTAGTCTATCCAATTGCCTACTCGATTTTAATGTTTGAGTGTCTAATATTCAGCTTATCAAAGCAGTTCCCTGCCATATTCTCTTCTATATTATAAAAAAGTACTAACTTCCAACTTGTTTCTATGGTCAACATCCTAAGAGTATCTTTGATTCCTCCTTTTCATTTGTCATCCGAATCTGGTCCATAGTCCATCGGCAAAACGTATTAATCCTACTTTCAAAACTATCTAGAATTTTCAATTTTTTTCTACTATAGTTTTCACTATCCTAATCTAAATAATCTTGCATCTAGATACTCTTTTAGACCCTTAAATTTGTCTCCCTCTTTTTCTTCTTGCCCTCTCCAATCCATTTCCCTTAAGAAGACCAATGTAATAGTTAAAAAGAAAAAAATGTTGTATAATTTACCTATGATTTATTACTCCACACTTAAATTAGAACATCAAACTCTTATCACAGTTGAAGATGTGTTGTCCGTTCTTCCCCCTCTCTGACTTCACCTTTTATCACTCTCGCACCTGCTCATGAAGCTCCTCACAAGCCTCTTTTCTGTTCTTCTTATATGCCAAGAGGTTTTCTACTTTAGCTTTTTGTATTTGCTTTAATTCTGCTTAGAATGTCTTCCCATCCCCATTCCCAATGGATGGCTCTATGTTTTCCCAAGTTTCAGTCAAAAGGTAGGTCATTCTGAGAAGCTTTCTTTGACTACTCTGTGTAATATTTTACTGAGCCTCACTGTCAGTCAGCACTACCATCAACTACTCTAGCACATCATCCGCTTAAGTCTTTCTTGCAAAGACTTATCATATTCAGTAATCATCTCATTTACCTGCCTACTTATTTTTTTTTGTCTCTTTCTCCACCTACTAGAATATAAGTTTATGCAGCAGGCATGCCATTTTGTGCTCAGCATTTAGTGTCGCATTTAGTACAGTGCATGATATAAATGGTATGTCAGTAACATAAACTTTTAATCTTGTTTTTTATTTCACATACCATTTCTTTCCTTAAAGTTGTTTTCAGTTCCTCTGACCTGGAATATTACTATGTAACTAACTGATTGCACCTCTTTAAAAATTGTCCCATTCCAGATTGTTCTCCTTAATAGAGTGACAATTTTACATAGATTGGTATTACTTGATTATATCAGACTCTCAATATGCAATTTCCATGAGTATGCACTCTAAACACATACAATTTTCATGAATACATATTTTTGCTTACTTTTTATTCCCAACATCCTGCACAAAATGCCTGACATCTAGCAATTCTCAATAAATATTAAAAGAATTAATGAGTATTACTAAAGCAGTACCTTGTCCTGTTCTCCCCCTCAGCTGTAATATTTTGTCCTAGGTAATCTCAAACTATAGAGATCGTATTTGACTTCTAAGGCTGACTCAAATAACACTTTGTCCATTATTCTTATCGAGTCTCTCAGCTGGAAGCAACCTTTTTCTCCCTTGCACTTGACCAGTATCTTTGCTTTTAAAATTGTTATTTTGAGATCATTATAGATTTATATACATTTGTAAGAAGTATTACATAAAAATTCTGTATTTTTGTGATAATATTTTGTGTAACTATAGCACAACATCATGACTAGAAATTTGATGTTGATGAAATCTGTCGACCTTATTCAGATCTCACTAATTTTATATTCATTCATTTGTGTTTATTTTGTTCTTTGATGTTTTATCACATTTGTAGATTTCTGTGACTGTCACCATGGTAAGGATGCAGATTAGTTCCATCACTAGTACTCCTTGTGTCACTATTTTACAGCCACAGCCATATCATTCTCTCTGTACTTCCTTAATCACTGGCAACCACTAACCTGTTCTGCATCTCTATAATTCCATCATTTCAAGAATGCAATATATATGGAATCATATATCATGGAATCATTCAGGATTGCCTTGTTTTCATTCAGTATAATTCCCTTGAGAGCCATATAAATTGTTGGGTTTACCAATAATGGTCTTTTTTATTACTGAGTAGTATTTCATGATATGGATATGCCAGTTTCTTTAATCATTGAAGGATGTTTGAGATGTTTGCCATTTGGGACTATTGTGAATAAAGCTGCTATGAACATTCATGTACAGGTTTTCATATGAATATAAATTTCTGTATCTCTGGGATAAATGCCATAAAAACATTTTACAATTAAGGAACTGAAAATGATTGTATATTAGTGGCAATAGAAACTTTGGAGTCCCTCAGAAACTGTGTAGCCATGAGAAATAAGTATTATACTGGTAGTATATAGAACATATTTAATAATGAACATTAGAGTCAACCAACTTTGGTTTTGTCTAGAGAGACAATATTGTGATCAGGAGTATTTGATGCAGACATACACAATCAAAAATTGAAAAATGTATTCCATCTACTAATTATTTGTTATTCATTATAAAGAACATACTGCTTGATGTTTTTATTGAACAACTGAATTTTCTACTAGTTCCAGACAACCAGAGACTTACTATTGATCTTGATGTTTTTTTAGGTTGCTTGTCAGGCAAGGCTAGATCCTTTATGCACTTTTTTCCCTCCAGAATGTCTGCTGCAATTTTCTAAGTAAGACACAATCTTTGCTTTCTAATTCACTGAAAATAAGTAGCCCACTCAATGTATGTCCCTTTATCTCAATATACTTCTATTTTTATTCTCATTTTCTACTACTTTTTAACATTATAAAAAGCTGTGCTTTTTTCCTTCAAATTTTGGAAGGTTACACATGCCTTAGTTACCATATCTTTGTAATTATTAACCCTCCTTCCTCATTCATTTTCTCCTTTTCTTCCTTCAAATATGCAAAAGCCTCATTCTGAATTCTTAGCCCTTTTTTCCTTTTTAATTATCAAACTTTTCACATGTGTGTTTCATAACCTCGGGTTCCACTTTCTATCTAATCCTTTATTAACTCTCTAAAATGTGTTTTCCTTTCTTACCATTCAGCAAAAATGACATTTCCAAATTTAACAACAGTAGTCCCCTTATTCCATGATAATAACAATAGTCTCTCTATTGTCATGCTTTCTGACAGTACTGTCAAATTTGGTTACTGATTTCATCTGAAATTTTTTTTCCTGTCAATGGTATCTAGAACTGTTTCTTGTTTTCCTTCTAATAAATATTAAAGTTGCACTGTTTCTTCTCCATTATATGAGGGTTTCTAAATCCCTTCTTTCTTTGAAGCATGAATAAGCTAGGCTAATTAAGATGTTATCCAAGGAAAAGGCTTAGGATTGTGTCCTGTGACCATGGAATGGAAGCTCCAAAAAGGACAATAAGGCCAGATTCATTACTGTACACATACTTTAATGAATTTCTGAAAAATTCCCTGAAAGAGAGAAAGCATCCATACACAGCAACAAGCAAGGCTTTTGTTGCTGGTATGGGGGACTTTGACTTCATCCTCATTCCTCCTACTGTCAAGTAAACATCACTCACATCCTTAAAAAAGATTTTACAGAAGTAATGGAAACTTTGTTAGAAGAAAGAAAGAATTTGAGAACAAGTAAGCTAAGGTAGATGAGTCTGTTATGCCCTATTCCCTGAGAAAAAGAAAAGTCAACTGCACATAGAGAAGTCTTTTTAAAAATTGTGTTAATTGATATATAATTGTACATATTTATAGGTACAGTATGCTGTTTCAATACATGTATACATTGTGCAAAAATCAAATCAGGATATTTAGCATATCCATCGCCTCCTACATTTATCATTTCTTTGTGGTGAGAACATTCAAATCCTCTCTACTAACTATTTGAGATATACCATACAATATTGTTAACCATAGTCACCCCATTGTGCCATAGAACACCAGAACTTATTCTTCCTATCCAGCTATAACTTAGTATCCCTTGAGCAGTCTTAAAATCTTTCAAAGCACTTCATTTCGAATTTTCAATGGAGATTTATCTTGACCTACACTCCCCTATTAAACACAGATTGGAAAGGAATGTTTTGTTACCCTTCTAGATCACGATTTCTACTTTTCAATGACATCCTTAATATAGCTTAGGAAACTAAATTTCCATGCCAGGAACATATTCTACACACACGCGCGCGTGCGCGCGCACACACACACAGACACACACACACACACACACACACACAAAGACATCTTTACTAGGAAACCAAAAAATAACTAATATATTTTTCCTCCCATAGAATGATCCAGAGCCATTTCCATTATTTTGAAAACTAAAGCCAACAAAATGAGATATTATCCTGTGCAAAAAGAGAAAAACACAACCCTGGATATATTATTTTGTTCACTTTCATCTAATAGAGTTAATATAAATCTTTGCAGCTGAATCCTAAAAAAACATGAAATTAAAATGATGAAAATAAACTACTGAAGTCCCTCATATGACAATTACCCTTTTTGGCCTTGCGTTTCTTCCCTGCCCCCACCTTACTTTTACATATCCTCAAACATAATAAGCCTGCCACCACTAGTGTTATAAAGTAGTAATTGTTCCTAATTGGTAGGGAGGCGACAGACCATTCTGGTAATGTTGTGAAACTGTAAGAAAGGAGGAGTGAGAACATTCACAGGCCCAGCAGTAATTATCCACTAATTTGGCCTGTTTGTGTGGGGACAGCTCATTATAGCCCTTAAGAAACCTGAGAATAAAGAGGGAAAGTAGGTAGGAGGCAAGGTTAAATAATTAGTGTTCAGCAGATTTTTTAAAGATTCAAAGAATAGGATTAAGGGCGGAAAATGTGACCAGAGTAACAATTAAGAAATGGTAGAATGTTCTGAACTAAGTGATTTTTATGTTTTTGTGGGAGTAGGGGTACATAAGAATCCTATATTATGGTACAAAAAATGACATGTCACTTTTATTACAGTCTTTCAATTATGACCCTGATCATCCCCTTACATTTCATGGTGTCTATCTCATGCTTAACAAGAGATTTATTCTCATGAGTCCTAAAAAGATTTTCATAGCTTTCATAAAATAATGTATAAGAAGGTTTTCATAGCATCTTACATTTAGCATTTGTAGATGCGTTTTAGGAGTTGAAAATATACACTTGTGTGCACACACCTACAAGTAGCATAGTACAGTCTTTGCAAATGAATAGTTAGTCAACTATACCTTTGTTAGTAAACTTGACTCCCTAGACTTCTCACCTATATATATCTGATACCTCTATTTCAAGAGTATGTATGTTTGCTCTTGGTTTTATATGAATATGTGTGTATATATATATTCACATATATATATATTTGATAAAAAATCAATTTGTACATAGTTTTTCAAAGATTTTCTAAAGGCATCATTTTTAATAGTCTCCCTAAAAGATGCAATATTTTTTCAAGCAACTTATGTGATCACAATTAAAGGTTTTTGTCTACCTAATGGAAAGTGAAATGTAGTGGTTGAATAATTTTAACTTAAATTAGCTTTGTAATTTGAATCATCCAGAAAAGATCTATGTATGTCTTAAATATTTACTCATTGAAGGATTTTCGGAAAAGTTCTAGGATATTATTACCCCATCCCTTTGCTAAGAAATAACACTATACCTAACTACAATATAAAAATAGAAGCATTGAACTGATCAAACATATTTAGGCTAGAGTATGATGTTAGTGTTGCAAAGGTCATAATTTTATTCACATTTACATTAGATAATTTTGCTCTATTGTAATTCAAAATAAACTTCCCTAAATCAAGGGTTGGGTTGGAAAAGTATTCTCCTGTTGTTAAGGGGAATAATGGGGTGTCAGTTTAATAATGAGTAAATTAGTGAAAAATGATCACCAACATTGGAAAACAATTCAAAACACAAGCCACAAGCCCTGTCTACTAATGATTAAGCACTATCTTTATTTATGAACAAAGTAACTGTAGTGTATAAATGATTGTATTCATTTTTATCACTTTCCTCCTCTTTGAAACACTGGTATCTTTCAATGAATGGCATGTTTTTGGCTATTTAGCAACTCCTAAAGCTCATGGCATATAAAACTAAATAAAAAATAATTTATTTCCATACTACCTTTTCAAAATTTATTTACATCTCATTGAACTAGTACTTTTCCAAATTATTCTTCTTAAAATCACTTTGAAAACTACCAATAACTCCATGTCATTTTCTCAATTCACACTTCTACTTACCTTCAATATTTTCCCTACAAAAACATAAAAAATGCCAGATTGGTTTTTTCTCTCACTTATTGAAGAATTGTAAAGTAGAAGATCCGGATATCCCAACTACCAATTGCCCAAGAGTTACTTACTACTAAAGAATTTCAATTTCTATGTATACATAAGATTGTAAATGTTCAATCTGCAATCTGAGAAACAACACTTCAAAAAATGAAGATTTGGTTTGATAATATTTTCTCTAAAAATAAATTATTATACAGATTTATTATTGTGTTTTATCTGTTCCATTAGAATAATCACTGACAGTTTATTACTCATAGAATAAAGTTCCTATCCTTATTGTAATATTTCTTCTATGTATGAGTGATGTAATTAATGTATTCTGCATTTCTAACTTTGTATATCATAGATGGTTACTTTGGCACAGATACCAATTCTCACTAAATATTTTGTGTGCTTCCTTACACTTTTCAGCCTCCCTTGCAGTTAACATGGGACCGTATTCCTAGTTCTGGCTAATGGGCTGAAAGTACCAGTTTTAAATGGCACTTCCAGAAAAGTTAAGAGAGAACAGGAGTGATTCACCCTCTGTCACCACCTGCTTTGAGGATCCTTGAAAATCCATGAAGATATGGTAGCATCACAACACAGAGCAGCCTAAATTATTGAAAACCAGAAACAGTTATCCTGGAATGTCTACAAATATACAATGGCTTTTACATGGTAAGAAATAAACATTTGTTGTGTTAAGCCACTGAAATTTGATGGCATATTTGTTATCACTTTAAAACCTGGTCTTACATGAATAATACAGATTCTGAAGTTTATTGATGAAGCAAGAAATGATAGTTCACCATTGTCTTTGTTTTATCTCCACTGATATCCTAAGTTCCTAAACTTGGAAATGATATCAGAAAATTAAAAAAGAATTTTTTTCAGTCTACAATAAAATTTTTAACTCAAAATTTTACATATTGGGAATGCTGCAGAAACTGACACTCCTACCAATACAACTAAAAATTCAGATAAAAGAAATAAAAAGATATCTGAAAACTACTGAGGTGAGCAGTACTTGAGGGTTCATTAATCCAGAGAGAAAGAATCACAAAATGAACATACGACCTTTTAAAGAGTTGTTTTTCCCTTGGAGTATTTGCTAATTTTTTGGTGACAGACAAAAGACAGAGAAACTATTCAGGTGGCTAAAATTAAAAGGCAGAAAAACTGGTGGATCTTTGGCAATTTCAAGAAGCTGAGAAAACAAAATTGTAGTTCAGAGTTGCTGAGGCAACAGGGATTTGAGGAGATAAGAAAGTAGAAGAGTCAGAGGTCTTGGCAAAAAAAAGGCATGTTATCTTTAAAAGAGCAAAAGTAAGAATAATAGCTAGCTGACTTCTCAACAGAAAAAATGGAGACCAAAAGACAAAGGAATGCCATCTTTAAAATGTTAAGAGAAAATAGCTGTCAACCTAGAATTCTATACCTAGTGAAACTATCCTTTAAACATGAAACCAAGGTAAGGACATCACCAGAAAAACAAACATTGAAATAATATGTCACCAAAAAAAACACACTAAAAGAAATGCTAAGGTGAAGATCTCTAAGTAGAACAAAAATGATGATGGAAATAAACATGAAAATGCAGAAAGTAATAAAAAAAATGTAGAAAGTAAATATATGGGTAAATATACATGGATATAGACTATACAAAAAATACTTTTAATATTATGTTGGGTCCAAACTATATGCAAGATTAAAATTCATATCAATAATCATACAAATATTGAAATAGTAGTGAGTTGATGCATTCTAATTCATTATATTTTCTGATGCATGGTATAAATACTAATTTATACAAAGAATAATGAATAATTGATGCATGTTTTAATCTGTAGTGAAAATAATGTATAAGTATCATGCTAATGCGGAATAAAAATTTAACAAAACTTAATCCAGAATAAAATAAGAACTTAAAGAGATTATAAATGCATGGGCAGATGGAAAATAAATAGTGAGATTATAGATATAAAACTAAATATGTGAATAATTACATCAGATATAAATAGGCTAAATATTCAAATTAAAAGACAAACATTTCCAGACTAAATTAAAATTCAAATTCCAATTATATACTGTTTAAAAAGAACTATCCTAAATATAAGAATGAAGAAACATTAAAATAAAAATATAGGGAAAAATATATAAACCAAAAGAAAACTCTTGCTGATATGCTAATGTCAAAAAAATAGAATTAAGAGAATAAATATTGCATATTTTAAGGTTGTAGTTTCATATGACTAATAGATCAATTCACCAAGCAAATATAACCAGTCTATTTGAATGTATACTTAATAACATGGATAAAATTTATATAAAGCAAAAAAGTCAGAATTAAAAAAAGTGATGTACAAATCCATAATCAAGGTGGAATACTTTTCATACTTCTCTCAATAGCTTATAGAACAAGAAAAATAATGTCAATAAGCATAAACAAAATCTGAACAAGAATGACTATTCTGTCCCAACTGATATTTGTAAAACAATGCAGTCAACAATAACAGAACATATATTTTATAATTGTACATCAAAGTTTTCCCAGAATTCATAAAATACCAGACTCTAAAGAAAATTTCACCAAAATTCAAAGAATTCAGTCAGATATGCTCTCTTAATTTAGCAAAATTAAGGTAAAAATAGATGGTGAGAAGATTAGAATATTCCCAAATATTTGAAAATATACTCTTAATAGTCACATGGTTAGAGAAGATATCATAAAGGAAATTAAAAATATTCTAGACTTAATTATTATGAAATATGAGATAACAAATTTGTAGGATAAAGCTAAAGTTGGACCTACAGAGAAGTTTATAATCCTTAAACATATAATAGAAATTTAAGAAAATAAATACTGAAAGTGATATATAGATCTCATATATATTGCGTATGTATATATTATATACATAATATATACATATTTTATATACATATATCACATGAAGTTAAGAAAAGACAGTAAAATAAATACAAAGAAAATTAAGAGGAGTAAATAAGACAAGAGAATAAATCATTATTATACATAGCAAATATATATTAGAAGGAATCAACAAAACCAAAAGTTGATATTTGAAAAGAATAGTAAAATGATAACCCTTGGCATAATTGTCAAAGGAGGTGAAAAAACACAATTTTCCAATACCAAGAATGAAAACTGGGGAAATAATTATAAATTCTACAGTAATTAAAAAGCTACTAAGATAATATTTTAAAAAATATTTTGCCAATACATATGGAAAATAAGAGAAATGTACAAATTCCTCAAAAATCAATCTTAGAAAACTGACACAAGAAATTGAAACCTAAATAGAAAAAGTTGAATTGAATTAAAACATTTTCATAAATAAAGCTGAGAAAGAAAAAATGTCCCTCAACAGTAAATTAGATAAATAAATTATGGCATATGGCAATAAAAAATGGAAGAATTATCATTATGTTCAACATGAATAAACCTTATAAGAGCAATGTTGATTGAAAGCAAAAAAATCATATTGATTATAATTCCATTTCTATATAGTTCAAAAACAGAAAACCTATCTATAGCTTTAAAAGTTACAAAGGTGTTTATGGGACATAGTGATGTGGAGGGGCAAGAAGGGGCTTTGTGGGATGCTGGCAATGTTTCATTTCTTGATCTGCACATACATTACATTGGTTCACTCACATTATGAAAATCCATTGATGTTGTGAATTTTTCTGTATAAATCAGTGGTTCTCTACTATCCCCCAGCCCCTTCCAAGGGACCTTTTACAATCTCTAGAGACATTTTTAATTGTCACAACTTGGCAGGAGTGCTACTGGCATGAGTGGACAGAGGTTAGGGATGCTGCTAAACATGCCACAATGCATAAGAAAGTCTCCCTCAATAAAAATTTCTGGTCCAAAATGTTAATAGTGCCAAGATTGAGAAACCCTGATAAATATGATATAAAGTAATAAAAAGTTTATTAAAATAAAAGAGAGATAACTACATAGATATAGCCCTTATTCTCTGTGGAAGTTTAAATACATAAAAGACTAACTTTTTCAATGTTTAGGATGTGTAGAAGTCTAATTATTTATAGGAAATGCAGAAAATTAATTGAAGTTTATGAAACATGAGTAGCAATATTTAGATTTGCGGGACACCAATCATGAGTAGAAATTTTAATCCCAAATCTACCATTACATATTCATTTGTAAGGATTTTAGGTGTATTACAAGTAAAAGCATATATGCAATAAGACTAAAATTTAAATAATATAAGGGAAAATAACTATCCAATGTTTATACATATAAGAATAAAAGTGAGTACCCATTTTGAGTCTAGATTTTCTGTAAGACAAGTAAACAAAAAGGAAACATGATGGGATATGTAATTTTTACTGTCTGACAAAATTAAACGTACTAATTCATCATGAGAAAATACACATTTCTGACTCTGAATTTTGGAGGACTCCTGTAATGTGGAGGATTTATAGAGGGGCCATTGATCAGTAAAATGCACACTGACTTTGACAATAGTTTTGAAAAAGTTATGCAATTTTTAAAATATGATCACATCTTCTAAAATCAAATCTCAATTATAGTCAAGATCATAGCATAAAATGTACATGAGTGGATCCCTTTCTGCCTGGCAATGGGAAATGATGCAGTTGGGTGGCCATGGGAATTAAGAACAGAGATACAGGATCCAAATCCCCACACTACAGGTTGGCAAACTAAACTGACCCTCCTCCACCTATGAACCAAATCTGATCCAACACCTATATTTGTAAATAAAGTTTTATTGAAACACATTTGCCTCATTCATTTACCTATAGTCTATCCCTGTTTTCATGCTAAATGACATGAGTGAGTGATTTAACAGAGACCAAATGTCCCCAAAATCTAAGCTATGTACTATGGGATCTTTTCCAGAAAAAAGTTTGCTGATCCCTAAAGAGGAAAGAACTGAATACTTTGTTCATCATTCAAGTATTAATATTGTTGGATAACATTTTTGACAGAAGTATGTATAGATCATTGTTTGAAATCTCTTTTAAGCCTTGGAGTAGGGATATTTTGCATTATTGATTATAAGGAAGCATGATAACAACTTATTATGAAAACTGGATAGGCTTCTGTGTATTCTTTCCAAACAGATGATCTAACAATCTCAATATAAGAAACATAGTCTCATCTATGAGCTAATATAGTGCTAAAACTGGGTAAATTCTTGGATAAACCACTTTATCCTAAACTACTCCATTTTTAAAATCAGAAATTTGAACTAAATCTGTACTGTAATAGAATTCTAAATATGTTCCACCCTGCAACACTTCCTTCCATTTTAGTTCAATTTCTTTCGCCATCAATTGATACACACTGTATCTAATTTTATAGTCTATAGGAACTATGAGATAACAAATGGATGTTGTTTTGTTCACTTAGTTTGTGTTAATTTGTTAGAGTATCAACTGAAACGTAATACAAGTGCTTTGATAACTTGCCTTAGGGCATGAAAGCATTTCTTCAAAAGAAAACTTGAGTTGAAATTCAATGAAAGTGGACAAAGGGAAAGTCTTAACACTAAATTTATTTCTTCATTGTATGTGATATCTGAGACACCTGTGTAAAACTGCTAACACAAAATCAGAGCATTTTAGATTACCTTCCAGATTTAATAATCAATATTTGATTAAAATGTTCAATATTTGATATTCAATAAGAATCTAGTTTTTGTGTGATGCAAAGCTCATAAAATTTGAGAATTCTTTTCAGGAAAAAGAATACAAAATTATAATTATGAAATTAGGTAAAAAAGGAAATATTAATTTAGAATGAAAATCACAAAATTCAGAAAGCTGACAAATATTCCTAACATCAAAATGTCTACATAAATAACATAATAATTTTTATTAATTAACTTCTGAATCTACCTCTATAACATATTTTAAAATGAATCAATAATGTATTTAAAAAAATTGTGGGTTGTAAGCTCCTTGATTGCTTCTTCATATAAAAACAATTTTATATTATTTTCTATAAAGAGATGAAAAGATAATTCACTAAGTTCTTTAAAATATTTTATGGATTATTATTATTGATAGGCTAGAAAAGTTTAGTTTAGCTCATTATTGGTAATGTTATATGACTTTCTGGGATTGCTGTCATATTGTGGATAAACTTTGTCAACCATCTTTTGTATGAGTTTATTGCTTAAAATACTTTTTCTCTAGACACTAGGCTCTCCCCTCATGCATGTAAAACATTTTTTTTTCTTTTACTATCCATATATTTTTGGTTCTGGGTGCCTAGAACATGTTTATATCATCATAGGGCTTACCGCTGACCCTTGTGTCTTTGGGTCATGATATTGAAACAGCTAGTAATAGCTTAACTATACACAGAAGTGACTGAAAACTACTTAAACATGCTCATTACACCAAAAATAAATGTTATCTATAACTCAACTTTCACCTAGCAAGACATACCAAATGCCCATGCTCAAATGCTAGCTATGGTGGAGATTGAAAGGAGACAGCAGTCTTGACTGAATGAACTTAAAGTGTCCTACTTTTCCAAATTTCACAAAACTGCATGATCAAGAGACCATCAAGAGTTCCTCCAATAGTACTAGAATGGTCAGTGCAAATGAGGGTCCCTGAAGCTTAAATAAGCATAAGTTTCTTCTTACTACATTGGATCAGAATACAGTCATTTTTCTTTCAAACATCTATGGTCAGTTGAGACTTATGATGGCCTATCTTCCTACTGTGGGGATAAAATGTAAACTAAGCCATCTTTTTGACCAGTATTGGTGAAATGGCTAATGGAAATTATTAGCACAGCCTAGCAGCATACCACCTTAATTTAGTACTCGTAATAAATGAGCTCATTGGTCAACACCAGTATATTTTAGTTGTTGGAGGACTTGCCTGGATATTTTTCAAAATTACATATTTTGTTAAACACATGAGATTCAGAATGGAAAACTTCACAATAGCTTTTTTAAATATATCATATCTGCTATATCATTTCCTCTCCCTAACATCTAAAGTTATACTGAATCCAAGTTTTGGTAAACTTTTATATAAAAACCATCTTTACTTCTAAACTAAATGAGACATCCCTTTGTTTAAATGGAAAATAAAAAACATATCCACTAGTCCATATTAACTAAATAAAGTCAAAGTTTCAGAAGAATTTTTCTTACGGATTCTGGAAACTGTTTTAGATTTGACAGTAATGTGGTCAAATGGAGCAGAGCAGATTGTATAACTTCAACACTCTAGCCTCATTTTTCATTAAAAAATATGCTCCCTCTAATGTCAGCTTGAGGACAGAACAAATAACAAAAGGCACTCATGAGATTGAGAATATGGTGCCTGAAGTCCTGTGAATCTACCAGATACTCCCTTGGGATGATTCACATCTAAAAGTGAGAGTTTCCATGTTTCAGTCTGATTTTTTTTTTAAATTAAAACAAGTATAAAAGAACTTGTACAATTTTTTCTAAAAGTTTTCATGTTAGAAATAGATTTCATACCCTAGGAATATAATATATGTAATGTTTCTTTTCCATATACTTTTCATGTGTCTTAAAAGATTATGGATATATTTCATCAAAAAAAGAAAAAAAATGAAAGAAAAAAAGAAAAAGAAAAGAAAAAAATAGCTCTTTCGCCTTTAACTAATTGAATAAACCAAGATAGTCTTGATTGGATATGGTAAGAGGAAATGTATGTGTGTATATGTGTGT
>CAUYSK010095962.1:0-29444 GCA_963575035.1 Avahi laniger | reverse complement strand
GCTTGAGCCCAGGAGTTTGAGGTTGCTGTGAGCTAGGCTGACGCCACGGCACTCTAGCCTGGGCAGCACAGTGAGACTCTGTCTCAAAAAAAAAAAAAATAATAATCTGCTTGGCTGGGCACAGTGGCTTATGCCTGTAATCCTAGCACTTTGGGAGGCCAAGGCGGGAGGATCACTTGAGGCCAGGAGTTCGAGACCAACCTGAGCAAGAGCAAGACCCCTTCTCTACAAAAAATATATAAATTGGCTAGGTGTGGTGGTATGCACCTGTAGTCCCAGCTACTTGGGAGGCAGAGACAGGAGGATTGCTTGAGGTTGCAGTGAGCTACGATGACACCCCTGAACTCTAGCTCAGGCAACAGAGCGAGACCCTGTATCAAAAAATAATAATAATCTGCTTGATTTTAGCTTTATAAATTTGTCCTACCCTATGCTCTGTTTGGTGCAGTATTAGCTGTGATATCTTTTTACTTATACTAGCATCCCTCCCCCTCGGACCTTAAAGGTTTCCTGTCCTTTCCAGAAAACTGATGATGTAAGTCAAATGGAGTTTTAAAATGTGTATATCCTTTCTTTCCTTCTTTCAGATGTGTGGCCAGAAAGTTCTTGTATTTGTGGATTCGAATGACTTTCGGAAGAGTATTTCCCTCTAAAGCCAGGTAGTATTAGCCCAGAACGCCAAATGTCTGCTGAATTCATTCTAGGTTTTTGTTTTATATTAAACCTATACATAACCTTTATTTTGGTATATGGTGTTAAATTCCTCCTCTTCTCCTACCCAGCCTCCAACAGGCAGGAACAGTATCTTATATAACCATGTGATATAATGGCAACTTCATATGTATTAGTTGAGTGAATGAATGTATGAAAGAATCATACTTAAGTAAACCAGGATGGCTAAGATAAGCCCTCTGGGGAAAAAAAAATGTTTTCCCGGGAAGTAAATCAGCTCTTTAGGGCACTGGTGGGACTGACAAATTGGCTTGATGTAGGGCAGAACCTGGAGGAAAAATTGGCCTTGGCAAGGGGAGTGAAATGTCAGTGAGGAGCAAATCCCTGCGCCGTAGCTTCACTTCGTACACACTGCCGCGTGCACTGCTGCGGTTTTGGTTTCCATCGCTTTCACTGCAGTGCTAGAGTGGACTGCAAGAGGGAGTCAGGACCACTGGGCAGGAGGCAGTGGGGATGGGAGAAGTGGCCAGTGCAGGGCATGTTTCAGAGGGAGACCTGGCAGCATTGAGAATGTACATGTTTCTTAAAAACTGTTTTATCATGGATTCTCTCCCCTGCCTCCCTCCTCTTTCTCTTCCCCTCACTATAACCTTTCCTGTTTCTTTTTTTTTTTTTTTTTTTTTGGAGACAGAGTCTCACTGTGTTGCCCAGGCTAGAGTGAGTGCCGTGGCATCAGCCTAGCTCACAGCAACCTCAAACTCCTGGGCTCAAGCGATCCTACTGCCTCAGCCTCCAGAGTCACTGGGACTACCGGCATGCACCACCATGCCTGACTAATTTTTTCTTTATATTTTTAGTTGTCCAGATCATTTCTTTCTATTTTTAGTAGAGACGGGGTCTCGCTCTTGCTCAGGCTGGTCTTGAACTCCTGAGCTCAAACAATCCGCCCGCCTCGGCCTCCCGGAGAGCTAGGATTACAGGCGTGAGCCACCGCGCCCGGCCTATTGTAATGTATTTTAAATTCATGTGCATATATTTTTAATTTTTTTAGAGACTGGGTTTCACTTTGTTGTCCAGGCTAGAGTGTAGTGGTGTCATCATAGCTCACTGTAACCTCAAACTCCTGGACTCATGTGATCCTCCCACCTCAATCTCCCCAGTAGCTGGAACTACAGGTGTGCGCCACCACACCTGGCTAATTTTTAAATTTTTTTGTAGAGATGGGATCTCGCTCTGTTGCTCAGGCTGGTCTTGAACTCCTAGCCTCAAGTGATCTTCCCGCCTTAGCCTCCCAAAATGCTCAGATTATAGGTGTGAACCACCATGCCCAACCTTATGTGTATTTTTAAATCTATAAAATATTATTATTCTCATTTTATATAGCCAATATTCATTTAGATTTATTCACATATTTACCCTTTCTATTGCTTTTTTTTTTTCTTCCTGTATCTCTAGGTTTCTATCTGTGATGATTTTCCTTCTCCTATCATTAGAACATCCTTGATATTTCTTTTAGGGTAGGTCTGCTGGTTGATGGATTCTGTCAGATTCTGTCTGTCTAAAAATGTTGTTTCATTTTTGAATGATATTTTCACTGAATATAGAGATCTAGATTCCCTGTTTTATCCCCCAACACTTTGAAGATATTCCACTGTCTATGGCTTCCATTTGTAAGCTGTTACCAACATTTGCTTTTTTTCCCCCCCAAGACAGGGTCTCGCTCTGTCACCATTGCTCACAGCAACCTCAAATTTCTAGGCTCAAGCGATCATCCTGCCTCATCCTCCCAAATAGCTGGGACTACAGGCCCACACCAGCATGCCCAGCTAATTTTTCTATTTTTAGTAGAGAGAGGGTCTCACTCTTGCTCAGAATGGTCTCGAACTCCTGACCTTAAGCGATCCTCCCACCTCGGCCTCCCAAAGTGCTCAGATCACAGGGATGAGCCATTGTGCCCAGCCTAATTTTTGCTCTTTTGAAAATTTATTCTTTGTCTTAGTTTTCAGAGGTTTCGATATGCTATGCCTAGATGTAGTTTACTTTTTAAAAATCTTTTAGCTCATTTCGATACAGTAGGTGACAGTTTTTTTCTGTTTTGTGGGCAAATCTTTCTGGCATACTTTCTTTGTCCACAGGCATGTTATTCTGCCCTTATCTTCTTTTCTCATGCAATAACTTTGTATAGGATTTGATTTCAAATACTTTCTTGTTCATTTTTATGTGAAATTAGTTTTCCTGAATTTTTAGAGTGAGGCGAGGTTCACTTAAACGTTCCTAATTTCACAGAGCACCCTCTTACATTGTTTTTGTTTGGGGTTCAGAAATGTGGCGGCTTGTTCTATGGGATATCTAGTTTTGTTCCCCTGCAACGCTTGGTCTGGATCTTCTCTTTCTTGTTTCGTTCGACCCTCTTCTGCTCAGTTTTTCTCCTACTCCCAGCTTTTTCTCCTCCGTATGAAGCCCTGTCCTAGAAGGGCCCCCTGGCAGGTTGGTTTTGAGACTCCCAAGGAGCTGGACTGCTCCAGCTGTTTCAGTTCTTGTGTGAGCCCCCGTACTGGAGAGGAAAAACCTCTCTCCGTTTCAGCTGCTGGTCTCAAATTGGGCCTCTGCCCTTTCCAGTGACTACTCACTGGCTATTTTGGGGTTCTCTTGTTCTCAGCTTCCTCAGATGCCACCCTCACTGTTCCTTCTTCCTGTACATGAGTTTCTACCACACAGGTCTTATGATTGCATGTAGTTTGTTCTCGTCTGCTTGCATTTTGGACTCATGAAGATACTTTTTCATCTAGTTTTGTTGTAATTGGTATGTGGGTTTTGGTTTTGCTACGTGGTTGTTCTTTGTGTTTTATGGGGATTCAAAGATTGAAAACTATTGCTACTTATACTGTTTTCCTAAGATTCTTTCCTTATTTAATTTTTGAAACCTATATTTGACTGGGAACCTCTTTTCAAAGAATGCCTATTTATATTTCAAGTATTTGGGAAATGCTGGCTGTGCTAGTTAGAAATGCATTTTACTGTAAGAGTAAGTCTAACAATATCTTAAATTGGGATTTGCTTTTTCTCATAAGCAGTCTGGAAGTTGGCAGTTACTGGTATCGGTTCAGCTGTTTACTTCTGCCATCAAAGATTCAGGCTTTTAGTACCTTTCTAGTTCACCATCCTTAGTACACAGGAAGAAGGGGGGTGGTGTCAGTTTGATCTGTCTCTTTATTGGGAAAGAAAACTTTCCTAGAAGCCCACTGCTGCCTTCTACTTCTGCCTTTTTGGCCAGAGCTTTGTCACTGGCCACCTTTAGCTACAGAAGAAGTTGGGAAAGAAATCTTCCCACCTTCCGTAGCGGATGCTGATGAGGAAAAGGGCTTGGCAGTGGTGTTGGGTTAGCCAGTGAGTGGTAACACTGCCACAGTGTTTAAAGCATTCGTATTACATTCTTTTTCATTTCTTTGCGCTTGAGTGGTAGCAGGGCATAGAGAAAAGAATACTGGACTGGAATTTAGGAGACTCGAGTGTTGGTTCCAACCCTGGCCCTAGCTGATTGTTTGATCTGAGGATAAGTTATAGCTCTGGGCCTCAGTTTCTCAAACTGTAAAATGAAAGAGTGAGAACATTTGTCCTCTAAGCATCTACCAAAATTAGAATCACCCAACCTCTTTGTAACCTCAAGCGATCCTCCCACCTCAGCCTCCCGGCGTGCTGGGATTACAGGTGTGAGCCACTATTAGAATTAGAATCCTAATTCGAATTAGAATTCGGATACTGTGTTTCCGTTGATTAGAAACTTGTGATTAGATGGTGGTTTTCAATTTGCAATCTCTTTTTAAATCAAGTGGATTATTCGTTTGTTATTTTGGGGAATGTTGGGCATGTTGATTTTTGTTTTATGGTCTTTTTCCACACTGAGTTATTTATTTCTTGCCTTTAGGAGTGTTAGAGGGGAATATTATCATACAAGAAACTGCAGAATAATGCCTTTATGTGCCTGGGGACTGTTTTAAGTTTTATAAGCTAGACATGTTTTATCATTAATAAACCGAATCAACATGACCATTGAATTAGTAGGGCAAAAATATAAAGTATGTGTCCATATATAAGGGAGTCTTAAATATGAGGTTTAATCTTCTGGAGAGAAGATCTGAACAAAATTTTTCGGCTAATTTGAGAAGTAGATGAAGTGGTCATGTCCAGTTACGGTATCTGGTTCATAAATATCTCTTCCTTTTTCTTAGCTAATGGCCTTGCTTCTATTTTCTCAGAAGAGACCTCCACAAGTTCCCTCCACTACATCTACCCACCGCCAGCATCTATAGCCACAGCCTGCTTTCCCCATCAGGCAGATGAACCGTCCATGCTTTCTTCTGTGGTGAAATCCTTGACTTGTGCACTGTGTTCCACTCCAGTAATACCCAAGGCCATCACTCAAGCAATATTTTTTCTCTTTTTTGCATCATCGGTTTTTCCCTCTTACTGGATTATTTCCATCAGTGTAGAAATACTGTTATTTTCCCCATCCTGAAATAGAAAAATCTCTTTGCCCAAACTGTACTCCCGCCTGCAGCTAGCGCTCCATCTCTTTGCTCCCCTTTACATCACGTCTCCTGGCCATACTCAGTGTCTCCAACAGCTCCTCTTGTCGTCTCTTGTAAATCCACCCACAAGGCTTTTGGTACTACCACTCCACCAAATTGGTTCTGGTTAGGGTCACTAAATTTGCCAAAATCAGTGAAGAATTCCTTACCTAACCTGCCAAGTAGCATTAGTCCGTCATTCCCTTCAAGGAAGTCCTTTTCTTTTCCCAGCTTCTGCGTTACCGTCCTCACGCTTTTTCTTCTGCCTCGTTGACTGTTCCTCCAAACTCTCCTTTGTTGGTTCCTCCTCATCCCATTACCCCAACACCTGTCCTTGCACGGCTGCCTACCTCACAACTGTGGCAGTGTCGTAAAATCCCATGATGATTCTCAAATGTATGCACCAGCCCAGACCTCTGCTTTGAACTCTGGACGTGTATGTGATAGCTCCACTGGGTGTCGCACCATCGTGTCAAAAACCGAAATCCCGATCTTCCCCACAAAACTCTCTGCTGAGCTTCCCCCTCTCGGTTGGTGGAAACTGAGCACCTTTCAGGTTGTTCAGGTCAGGACACCTGAAATCATCCTCGATGCCTCTTTTTCTCTCACACCCCAATTTAAAGATGCCAAATGCCCAAATCACGTTGATTCAACCTTCAAAATGTGTTCGAATCCAACCTCTTTTCAGACCTCCGGTTGCTACCACCCTGGTCCAAAGCATCCTCATCTCTGGCCTGAATGACTCCAGTAACCTCCTCGTGGGTCTCCTGTCCCTGCCTTGCCCTGATTCAGGCTCTTCTCAATGTGTGTGCTGAGTGTATCATGTCACGTCATTCTTCTGTCAAACCTCCAGTGGCTTCCTGCTGAACATAAAAGCCAGAGTCCTCACTGTGGCCCACGAGGCCAACCGACTTTTGGTTTTACCTGTCTATTCATTTCTGCTGTCATATTTTTAATTTCCAAGGGTTCCTTTTTGTTCTCTGAATGTTCCCTTTTTTTTTTTATAGCATCCTGAAGGTTCATAATTTTTTGAGGATAATGTAGTGATTTGTTATTAAGATGTTTATCTTCTCACATTGTCTATTTCTTCTGAGATCGTTTTTTCTTCGTGCTTTTGGCTTTTGTGTTGTGTTGGAGTTTTTCCTCACATGTCTAGAGATCCTTTGTTGTCTGTTCATATTTAAGAGTTAGGCACTAAAAAGCTAATTTTATTTTATTTATTTATTTTGAGACAGAGTCTCACTCTGTCACCCAGGCTGGAGTGCAGTGGCATGATCACAGCTCACTGCAGCCTTGAACTCCTTGGGCTTAAGTGATCTTCCTGCCTCAGCTTCCCAAGAAGCTGGGATGTAGGCCTGGGTCACCATGCCAGGCTAATTTTAATTTTAGACGTTTTTATACGTATGCATGGAGACTTACGAATTGAGGGCTTCACTGTAGGGTTTTGCGGCAGGGAGCAGGCGATTTCACTGGGGAATCTCCAGCTGTCTGTATCTCTGAAGGCCTTTCCATTTAGGTTAATCAGTTTTCCCTAGAGGAGAGGGATCCTTCAAACTCTTGGGGTGGGGTGGGGTGGGGTAGAGGTGGTTATAAGCTTGGCTGCAAGCACAGGAGAGGGATTGTGGGTCTCACTGTTTAGTGTGTAGACTCTCAGTTCAGGACTCTCCCCAAAGCTTTGCCTGGTATTCTAGATTCCAGCGCCCCTCTGGTTCAGCCCTCCAGAGATAAACCTGAGTCTCTGCTGGGTGAATACCGGGATCCAGGGGGCTACCTGCTCTGACACACAGGCCTGCGGACAATCCTGTGCTTTCCTCCCTGCTCAGGACTCCCCTCGCCCTTGATGCCTGTCATTCTCATGCCTTGCTGGGGTCTGTGTCTCCCTCTCCTGCCACATGACGCTTAGTTCTCTGTTTTCTCTGTCTGGCGATTCATTTGTCACTCACCTACCTGCTTTCTATCACCTCAAATGTGTTGACAGCTGCTGTCTATCATCCTCTCTCCTATTCTCTGTGGGCTTACACCTTTTAAAATGCATTCGCTGTTATTTTAGTGGGTTTTCAGGGAGGGAAGGAGGTCGATGGATATATTCATTCTACCATGTGCAAATAGTTATTTTCTATTAAAATTTTTAAAAATTGTGAACAAATGTGTTCAAAAAATTTTCAAACATTACAGAACTGAGCAGTTTAGGAAATGCTAGTCTCCTATAATCCCTCCCTGAGAGAACCACTGGTAATAGTTTGGCATTCTGGAGCTCTTTTCAGGATTTTAATATGTATAATATCCTTTCTGTATGCATACACACATGCTTATACATATGTTAATATGCATATATAAAAATATATACATATGTATATATGTGTATATAATGTAAATTCCAACATATGGGTGCTGGAAATACATAAAATACTAATTTTTAAGAAATGATAGCATATTATACATACCATGCAATAACTTTATTTTTTCACCTAACAACTTTTATGGGGGCATGTGTCCATTTGAGCACCCTAAGTTCTGCTTCATTTGTCGAAAATAAGTACGTGGCATTAATTGAATTGCTTTAACCTGTCCTCTCTTGACGGGCATTTGTAGTGTTTCATTCTTTCTTTTTTTTAAATCATTATAAACAATAGTGATGTGAATTCTGTTTTTTTTATATATATATATATAGCTCTGTAAGCCAGTTTTTAAAAACTGTGAGTGGATTAAGAGGAGGGACATGTTAGTAACCTGCAGAAAAGAAATTCGAAGTGATTGACAGGGCTAGAGTTCTTGAGTTATCCATGACCTTGACAGTGCTTTGTTAGCATCCACACTCTTTGTCACTGCTCTTCTGTTGTCTTTCCTGTTACCTTTTTCTTCTCTTTATTTCCTCTTACCTGTCTCCGGCTATCGTTACAATTCCCCTGGCCAGATTTCAGTTAAACAAATATGCTGTGTTCCTGTTAAGGACTAGGAATACGGTATTTGAAAAGTCAGATTTTTATTTCACTTTAACATCTTTAATTGGTAAGATCTATAGTAGAAATTATTTTAGCCTCATTTCTGGTTTAAGTAGCTCTAAGAAGGTTCTGATCTGAAAAAGTTAAACATGTCTTTTTTTTTTTCCTTTTTTTTTTTTTTTTTGAGACAGGGTCTCGCTCCATTGCCTGAGCTAGAGTGCAGTGGTGTTATCGTAGCTCACTGCAACCTCAAACTCCAGGGCTCAAGCGATCCACCTGCCTTGGGGTCCCGAAGTGCTAGGGTTATAGATGTGAGCCACTGCTCCCAGCCCAAATATGTCTATTTTTAATCTATTTTGGTGTTTACTTTTTTTTTATGAGAGGACAATGATATGAAACTGTGATTCAGGAATAGGTGTCAACTCCAACGTCATGATACACACTTCTCTGATTTTTTCTTTCGTTGCCCTAGGTTTTACTATGAGCGGCGAATATTATGGAAGGTCTTTGATGAATGGAAAGAAGAGTGGTGGGTTTCCCACCATGAGTGGAAACTCTGTGTTCGAGCCGACTGTCACTATAGGTCAGATTTCATGTTCTGCTACTTCAATTTACTGATATTACATTATCAAATAATTGCTTGTTAGCATGTTGCTGGTCAAAGGGAGCAAAGTTTTGGACCACTTTCTGTTTTTCTTCAAATCTTTTTTAGAGTAAGCTAGATCAAAGTCCTAAATTAAACCCAAGCGTGCAAGCACATGCTGGGTGCACTCACACACACACACCCCTGCCCCTCTAATTCAGGTAGCCATTATATGGTTCAGGTAGGTCATGCTTATGATTTCAGTGGGTTTTTCTCACTGATTCTTGGTTCTATATAACTTTTAATCCCAAGAGTATTCTGGGCTGGGGGTGGGGATGGGTTGGTTTGTCTGAAACAGAGTGTCACTCTGTTACCCTGTCACCCTGGGTAGAGTGCAGTGGCGTCATCATGGCTCACTGCAACCTCAAACTCCTGGGCTCAAATGAGCCTCCTGCCTTAGCCTCCCTTGTAGCTGGGACTATAGGTATGTGCCATCATGCCTGGCTGATTTTTCTGTTTTTAGTAGAGATGGGTTCTCCCTCTTGCTCAGGCTGGTCTCAAATTCCTGAGCTCAAGCAGTCCTCCCGCCTCAGCCTCCCAGAGTGCTATTATTACAGGTGTGAGCCACTATGCTGGGCCCAGAATTAGAATTCTGATACTGTGTTTCCATTGATTTAGAAACTTGTGATGGGATGGTTGTTTTCATGGCTTTGTGGATGCTGAAAGTGAAGTTATTCTTGAAGTCAAGCCTTTTCATCTGCAGTGATACTTTAAGGTGTGGAGAGTGACTCTCCTTCAAGGAGAATAGGTTTCACTGTTATTATAAGAAATGAAATTTCAGCTTTGGTGCAGAGGTGGCTTTTTTGTGTCAGAAGCTTCCATGTCAATTTCTTCCGCGTGTAGAAGAGACTGGGTGTGTTCGATTAGGAGCTGTTTTGTTCTTTTGTTTTAAAGAAATGCCATTTGCTTTTTTGGCTCCACAGATATTACTTGTACAACCTGATGTTCCAGACCTGGAAGACCTATGTGCATCAGCAGCAGGAGATGAGGAACAAGTACATCAGAGCTGAGAGTCATGGTAAGAAAGGAAGTACTTGGCTAAAGAAGATGCCCAGATTTACTTTCGCAGAAGCCTTTGGAAAGGACAAACGCATTTTCCCTGAGAGAGAATAACTCTAGGTCAAAGAGAAGATTTGTTAGATTCCCTTTCATATTTTTCAGAATGTGCGATCTCTTGAGTGGGGACTCCTCTATGATCAGATCCCTGTGATTTTTCATGGTTTGGGCATGAAATACAGCTCCATATTATGGAGTAAAAGGGAAAAGTCACTTGAATTTTTAAGATAAAAAGAATTATTTCTGACATACGATAGTTATGTGGTGACTTCCATGCCCACAGACTCCAGGAAGTGTCCATTCGCTTTTACACTCTTAAATGAAAAGTTTCCAAGTACTTTCAGCCTTAGGCAAGCATGGTTCCCAATTTGCCATATGTATCAGAATCATGGCAGAGACAGTTAATGCAGATTCCTGTGTTCCACACTCAGGAAATAATAGCTAGTGTTTGTTGGAGATATTTCTCATAGATAAGGCACTTTACAAACATGTATCTAAAGGAGGCTCCATTTTACAGATGAGGAACCGATGTGAGATTACTCAGCTATTAAGTGAAAGGGTCAGGATTGAAGCCTGGCTTGTCTTAGGGTCCCAAACCCTAAACCACAGCACCATTCTAGTCCTCATGACCTGAGTGCTGCTGATACCTGGGGTCCAGGTGGGTCCATCGGAGCTATGTGTTAAATTGTCCTTCACGTTTTGATTTATCTTGTCAACAACTATGAATATAAAGTATAGCTATAGTCCTTACTGACCATATTTTGAAGACTGTCCTAAAAATGGCTTACATAATTTTCTCCTTTGACTTAAAAAAAAAAAAAAATTAACTTCATTAGTGGTGACTTCCATAATGAAAATGGAATTCAGCACAAAGTGAGACCTGCAGGCCTTTGCATCCAGCAGATATGTAGTAAATTGTCTGTCTTCTAGGATCATTAACTGGTCCTTTTTATTTTGCTTCCTCAGCAGATACATCCCTTCCTTTTTTCTTATTTTACTTCACAATTATTGTTTCAAACAGCAAGTTTTATAACATGATTTCTTCTTCTTTAACTTTGTTTTGTGGAAAATTTTAAATACCTACAAAATGGAAAGCTAGATAAATGAACCTCCCGGTGTCCATCACCCGCCTTCGGCGATTACCAGCTCATGCCATTCTTGCTCCATCTGTCTCCCCACTCACTGCTTTGCTGCCTGTTTGGTCACACCACTCCATCTGAATATTACAGAATATATCTATAAAAAGACTTTTAAAACAAAGGATTTCCGAACATTCTAGTACATTGATTTTCCTTTCAAAGCTTTGTAAATATCCTCACATATATAAAATCTTCAATTTGTTTGCATCCTTATTAATTTTGTAGTGCTTCACAAGTTTTCCAGCAGGGGGCACTGGAAGGCTGAAGGGATTTAGGTATTCAAAGGAGGGCCGAGTATAGAGAACCCTTGAGCTTTTATTATAACCCAGAATAATCCATCTCTTCCCCACGCCTTTTAAAAAATCTCTTTGGTGGATCTAGATGCAAAGCAAAAGATGCGTCAGGCGTGGAAGTCCTGGTTGATCTACGTGGTGATTCGTAGGACCAAACTTGAGATGCAGACCACCGCTCTGGAGTTCAGGCAGCGGAGTGTCTTGCGGTGAGTGCACTCAGGAGCCCTACAGACCAGCCACCTTCATTTTGCCTCAGCAGCTCTCTGCTGCTGGAAAGCAGCATTAAAACCCACCTTAAAGCAATGGTTTTGAACACAATCGATGCCTAGTGAATATTTATTGATAACTTGTTCAACTATAAGATTAGGTTTCCACATAATCATAATTAACACTAACCGAGTACTCACTGTGTTCTAAACCCCTGTGTTAAGTTTGTGTGTGTTAATTGTTTTCTGTAAAGTATCTCATTTAATCCTCACCATAAACTTTAAAATAAGTACCATTATTGTGCAGATTAAGATGTACAATAGGCCGGTGTGGTGGCACTTGCCTATAGTCCCTGCTACTTGGAGGCTGAGGCAGGAGGATTGCTTGAGCCCCAGGAGTTTGAGGTTGCAGGTGAACTGTGATGACGCCGGTGTACTCTAGTGGGTGGCTGGAGGGAGGCCACAGCGAGACTCTGTGTCAAAAAAAAAAAAAAAAAGATATACAGTAAGGCTCAGAGAGGTTGAGTAACTTGCCTAAGGTCATACAAGTTGTAATTGGCAAAACTAGGGTTCACCTACCAATGCTCTTAACTGCTGCTCTGCATGGCATCTCGTCAGCATTGTGAACATACCGGAGAGACGTGAATTAGTCTACTTTTAAAGCCAGATGTGTAACAATAAGCTACCTTATTCTGGGACTGATTCCCCCATACATTGTCTCTGGTGGTCCTGTGGTATCCTGAGTGGCGGTATGTTAAAAGCAGTTTCAGCCTAGAACTGGGCGCTGAATACAGTATGGATAAGAGCAGTATTCAAAATTAATTCAGCAAGTATTTTTAAATGCTTAATTTGTATGCAATTTTACTTGAGTCAATGAGAGATTCTTACATAATTCATCTACTCAATGTATATTTACTGAGAGTTTAAAATGTTCCTGGTACTGTATTGGTGCTGGGGCTATATTCACTTGTAATTCCTTAAGTGCTTAAAAAGATAAGTAGTAATGCAAGGTACCTTGAGGTTTTAAAGTGAATGGTACAGGTGAGCATGGTCTAAGAGAAATTTTTGTACTGTGGTCCCCAGCCCAAGGCCCGGTACCGGTCTGTAGCCTATTAGGAAACAGTCCATGCATCGTCACCTGAGCTCTGCATCAGCGCCCCCACACCACCCCACCCCCTCACCCCCAGTCCATGGAAAAATTGTCTTCCATGAAACTGGTCCCTGGTGCCAAAAAGGTTGGGGATTGCTGGGTTAGAATGACCAGGCAAAGTGAATGTTTCTGTAAAGCAGAGCTTGCAAACTCTTATTTCCTCATGACTGTTTTCCTAAAGCAAATTAGAAAATAAATAGAAAGAAACCAAAACTAAAATGAAAGTCTGACCAGGACAGTAGGAAGGGAAGGGATCCAGCTAAACTGAAAATCTAAAATCAGTCCCAGAATAAAGCAGCTCACTGTTACACATCTGGCTTTAAAAGTGAACTAATTCACGTCTCTCCAATATGTCCACAGTGCTGACGAGATGCCGTGCAGAGCAGCAGTTAAGAGCATTGGTGGATGAGCCCTAGTTTTGTTAATTGTAACTTGTATGAGCTCAGGCAAATTACTTGTTTGCAAGTTACTTATTTGCAGATTATTCTGTGGAATCTCCTAATTTTTAGATGTTGGCAATAACTCATATTTCTTTCTTTTTAATTAAAAACATTTTTTTAGAGATGGGATGTCACTATGTTGCCCAGGCTGGTCTCACGCTCCTGGGGTCAAGCAATCCTCCTACTTCAGACTCCGAGGACTATAGGAGCACACCACTACGTCCGGCTAATAACTCATATTTTTAAAAAACCGAACTGTGTAGACCAAACAGCACGTCTATGGTGTCGAAGGCTTAGGAACTATCAGTTTCCAACCCTCAATTGGTGGCTCTAGGACTATTTCTTTTTTTTTTTTTGAGACAGAGTCTCACTGTGTTGCCTGGGCTAGAGTGAGTGCCATGGTGTCAGCCTAGCTCACGGCAACCTCAGACTCCTGGGCTCAAGCAATCCTTCTGCCTCAGCCTCCCAAGTAGCTGGACTACAGGCATGCGCCACCATGCCTGGCTAATTTTTTTTTTCTATATATTTTTAGTTGTCCGATTAATTTCTTTCTAATTTTAGTAGAGACGGGGTCTTGCTCTTGCTCAGACTGGTCTTGAACTCCTGAGCTCAAACAATCCGCCGCCTCGGCCTCCCAGAGAGCTAGGATTACAGACGTGAGCCACCGCGCCCGGCCTAGGACTATTTCTTGATTGTTTTGTTTTTTTCCCAGCGGTGGATCTAACAGATACCTGTCTAGAGATGGCACTGTGAGGGAGAAGGACTTGAGCTGAGCATCTGGGGCCCAGCACTAACTGCCCTTTTTTCTTGGCGACTTTTTTTCTGACTGGTTCCATTTTCCATTCGCTCTTTGGCAGGGGGTGGTGGAGCGAGTGGAGGCAGCGACTAGGACAAGTCCGTGTAAGCCGCGCCCTCCATGCCTCTGCTGCGAAGCACAGGGCCCTGAGCCTCCAGCTGCGGGTGAGTCCAGCAGACGCGGCTTCCGGCATCCTCTGTCCGTGTGGTCAAGTCCATACCCACCGAGGGCAGACTCTCAGTAGGAAGCCACCATTGCTGCTACCTCGGCTGGGCCCTCCCAGCAGCTCAGGGGGCTGAGGAGACAGGGATGGGGGCAGAGACGCTGTGGAGGGCTGGGCTCTTCCAGATGGAGGCTACCATTAGGGGTAATGCAGACACTTGTCCCAGATGTGATTACCAGTGGCTTCTGGAGAGCTGCTGGTAGTTGTGGAGCTGGGAGGGGATTTATGAACTAGTAATAAACGTTGAGTATACCCTTATTTCCTCATTACTGTTTTCCTGCAACAAATTGGAAAATAATGAGGGCAAGAAAAAAACTAAGACCGAAAAGAAAACCTGGCTTCTGTTTCCTTAAAGTTTTACTTATCTTAGGGGTTTCTTTTAGGAAAGCCGCTAGCTTTTGGTCAATTATAAAGGTCTAAGTCCTGTACCAAAACTATCCTGTGGTGAAACTTTATCTTTTGATATACTCTCTGAATTCCTGGTCACTTTTTTGCTTCTGCTGGGTACTTAGAGGGCTGCCAAGTAAGTTATAGAAAATAGAACAGGGAAGAGAGAAAAAAGGAAGTGCTTCTTACCAAATATAGGAGTAATATCTTTTTTAGAGATGGGGTCTCACTGTGTTGCCCAAGCTGGAGTGCAGTGGGCTATTCTCAGGCATGATCATAGCTCACTGCAACCTTGAACTCCTGGGCTCAAGCGATCCTCCTGAGTAGCTGGGACTCTAGGCGCATGCCACTACATCCAGATAATATCTTTGTAATCTGGCCACTGATTGCATACTCCATTTAAATATATGCAGGCCACATGCAAATAGCATATACAGTCATCTAAATCAGGGATCAGCAATCTCTGACTCACAGGCCCAATTTGGCCTGCTTTTTATTTTTGTAAATAAAGTCTTATTGGGATGCCACCAACACCCATTCATTTATGTATCTCTTTGGCTGTTTTCAGGATACAAGGGCAGAGTAGAGTAGTTACTACAGAGATTTTATGCCCTGCAAAGACTGAAATATTTGTTGTCTGACCCTTTAAGAAAAAGTTTGCTGACCCCTGAGCTCACAAGGTCTTCTGAGACAATAGCAAGAAAATAAGAGACACAGTTCTTGTCCAGAATTATTAATAACAACAGTGACTGCAGCAGCAATAACAGTAACTTTTACTGTGGTCTTATGCTAGGTGCTGGACTAAGTGCTTTTCATGCAGTATCTCATTTAATTTTCATAATTCATTTTCTAAAATCCTGTGTTATTGAGGAAACCAGGAAGGTTAAATAACTTGAACCGGAGTCGTATGTATAGAAAAGGTCAGAGCCAGGATTTAACCCAAGCAGCCCGAACGCTGGAGAGTCATTGTCTTAACCACCATGTAATATTGTGCTGAATAGACTTGTGACCTTGGGAGGTAGATGCAACTGATCAGTGGGAAAATGCTGTAAACAAAGAAACGTCACTGATGGACAGCTGCATGAGAGTTCTTCCCTTTCAGAGAGCCACTTTGAGAGGCTATAAACTCATTCTACTGATGGCAATATTGCTCAGAACATTTTTAGGATACCCTTTTTACAGTTATCTTCAAAGCTTGCAATAACAGATTTGATTAAATCTTTTTAATGATAGCCATGATTTAAGGTTCGATTTAACTATAAAAACTGCCAAAAGTCATTCAGAGTCAGATCCAGTGAAAAATATGAATAATCAAAATAATGTTGACATAGGTGAAAAACTATACAAGGGTCTAAGCGAGACCCAGACATCATCTTGTGGATTATAGGTAATAATGCCTTGTGTCTGATGAGTACCATACGATTTACCAAGAATCACACTTAAGCCATTTCTCTTACTCCACACAGCATCTCTATCTACTAGGCAGGGCAGACATCAATAGATTTTTGAAATTTTAATGAATGAAATTTAGTATTTCAAACATAGAATATATAAAATATAAAACATTTATAAAAATATATCCCAAGTACCCACCACCCAGATTTAAAAGGTGTTAGTATTTTCTATACTTGCTCCAGAATTTTTCAAAGTAATAAAACGTAACTGGCTGGGTGTAGTGGCTCATGTCTGTAATCCCAGCACTCTGGTAGGCCAAGGCGGGAGGATTGCTTGAGGTCAGGAGTTCAAGACCAGCCTGAGCAAGAGTGAGACCCCATCTCTACCGAAAATAGAAAGAATTAGCTGGTTGTCGTGGTGCTTGCCTATAGCCCCAGCTGCTTGGGAGGTGCTTGAGCCCAGGAGTTTGAGGTTGCAGTGAGTTGTTATGATGCCACTGTACTCTACCCAGGGCGACAGAGCAAGACCCTGTCTCACAAAAAACAAAAACAAAAAAACGACACTGCCAAAGCCCTACCTTTCATCCCGTTCTGATTCTGGTATGATCATTCTTCTGTGTTATTTTTTTTTGTTGTTAAAATGTGTGCACATATTCATAAAGAATAAATATGTAGTGTCCACCTGTAGTCCCAGCTACACAAGAGGCTGAGGGGCAGGAAGATTGCTTGAGGCCAGGAGTTTGAGGCCAGCCTGGACACCATAGCAAGACCCTATCTCCAAAAAGAAAAAAAAATGTTATGGTTTTGTGTAATTAGAACATATATGAATGGTGTCATACTGTACATTTACATTTACTTTACAGCTTAGCTTTTTTTTTTTTTTTAAATGAAACAGTATATTTTTTGAAGTTCATCCATGTGGATATATGGAGATATATTAACTGTATATTACGTCGTTGTATGAATAAGGCACAGTTTATCTGCTCACCTACTGATAGACTGTTGATTACTTCTTTGCAATTGCAAACTGCTGCGGAGAGCATTCTTAAGTCTGTATCCTTGGGCAAGTGTCTGAGTGTTTCTCTAGTCTTGTTCCTGTAATTGAAATTGCTGGGTCATTGGGTTTTCATCTTTTTGTCCTTATTGAGCATCACCCAATTGCTCTCCAGTGCGGTGCCGATTTACATGCTAATGTTTTTATTCAGATTTCTTTCAGCCTCATCAGCACTTTGCATTGCCGGAGTTGGTCATTTTAACCAATTGGATAGTTGTGAAGTGGTAGTTCATTACTGCACCGATTTATATTTCACTGGTTCTTAGTGAGGCCGAGCATCTTCTCACACACTTGCCATTTGGGTTTCTGCTTTTGAGCTTGTTTACATCCCTCGCTCCTGTTTTTCTGTTGGGTTACTTGGCTTTTTCTTACTGATTTGTAGACATCGTTGTGGACTCTGCTTGCTGATGCTTTGCTATGTAGGTTGCAGGTGCTTTCTTCCAGTCTGTTGCTTTTTTGCTTTGTTCATGGTGCTTTTTTCATATAGGTGTCGCTAATTTTAATGTCGAATTTTTTCTTTTATCTTACAGTTTTATCTTTAATATTAGCTTGAGTTTAGCTTTATAAATTGTGTGAAACAGGCTCTTACTGGATCATTTTCCATATGGATAATTAATTGCTCCAGCACTATTTATTGATTAGTCCATCTTTCCCCTTTTATACTGATTATTAATCCATTATAGACCAAGGTCTCATTTATTCATGAGTCTGTGTCTAGGCTCTCTGTTCCATTTGTCTGTTTGCCTCTGAGCCAATTCCATACTGTTTTAGTTACAATTTAATGAAGCAGGAAAGAGAGAGCATAGGTTCTTGAGTCAGACTTCCCAGGTGGAAATTCTGCCTCTCTGACCTATTAGCTTTGTGCCTTTGAATGAGTTACTTAATCTGCCTATACCTCACAATTCTTAATTGTAATGAAATCCTAATAATACCTACTTCACGAGATTGTTGAGGCTTTAGTGTGATGATACGTGTAATGTGCTTAGAGCAATGCTTGCAATATAGAAATGTTCAATAAATACTAGCTGTTAATTACTATTCCTACTCAATATACAACTCTCAAGTTTATATGGGAAAGGATCTTGATTCTTGTTCTTTTAAAACTTATCTTGATTATTATTCTTCATTCTTATTAATTTTTTTTTTTTTTTTTGAGGCAGAGTCTTGCTCCGTTGCCCAGGCTAGAGTGCCGTGCGTCAGCCTAGCTCACAGCAACCTCAAACTCCTGGGCTCAAGTGATCCTCCTGCCTCAGCCTCCTGGGTAGCTGAGACTACAGGCATGTACCATCATACCTGGCTAATTTTTTTATATATATATATTTTTTAGTTGTCCAGCTAATTTCTTTCTATATTTTTTTTTTTTTTGAGACAGAGTCTCACTGTGTTGCCCGGGGCGAGTGCCGTGGCGTCAGCCTAGCTCACAGCAACCTCACACTCCTGGGCTCAAGCGATCCTTCTGCCTCAGCCTCCCAAGTAGCTGGGACTACAGGCATGTGCCACCATGCCCGGCTAATTTTTTCTATACATTTTTAGCTGTCCAATTAATTTCTTTCTATTTTTTTTTTGTAGAGACGGAGTCTCGCTCTTGCTCAGGCTGGTCTTGAACTCCTGAGCTCAAACAATCCGCCCGCCTTGGCCTCCCAGAGTGCTAGGATTACAGGCGTGAGCCACCACGCTCGGCCTATTCTTACTAATTTTAAGATGGACTTGTCAATTTCTACAACAAAGCCTACTAGGATCTTTATTATAATACCCTGACTTTTTGTATTAGGTTGGGAAGATTGTCATGTTTATGATGTTGAGTCCTCCCATCCATGAATTTGATATATCTAACGATATATTTGCAAGCATGAGAGGGAGAGTAGAGAGGATGAGGTCATGAGGTAACAGGGAACCAGACCGTAGGGTGTGGCTTTTATTCCAGGGGAGGTAGGGAGCTACTGGCTGTAAGCAGAGGAAATACATGGTTGTACCTCCCTCTTAATTGGATCCCTCTGGTTCATAGTGTGCTGCCTTTTGGGTAAGAAAGGGAAGGAGATATATGAGAGTGTGTGTGTGTGGGTGTTTGCTTATATTTTCATGAAAAAAAAAATGATGGAAAAATATGGCCAGGCACAGCGGTTCATACCTGTAATCCTACCACTTTTGGAAGCCAAGGTTGGGAGGATCACTTGAGGTCAGGAGTTTGAGACCAGCCTGAGCAAGAGCGAGGCCCTATCTCTACAGAAAAATAGAAACAAATGAGCCAGGCATGGTGGTGTGCACCTGTAGTCCCATCTACTCAGATGAGTCAGATGATACCCAAAGGAAAAAAAGACATTCTATAAAAAAAGACATCTGCACTCAAATGTTCACAGCAGCACAATTCACAGTTGCAAAGATGTGGAAACAAGCCAAGTGCCCATCAATACATGAGTGGATAAATAAAATATGGTATATGTATACCATGGAGTACTATTCAGCCATAAAAAACAATGGTGATCTAGTACCTCTAGTATTATCCTGGGTGGAACTAGAGTCCGTTCTACTAAGTGAAGTATCACAAGAATGGAAAAACAAGTACCACGTGTGCTCACCATCAAATTGGTATTAATTGATCAACACCTATGTGCACATGTGGTAATAACATTCGTTAGTGGTAACATTCATCTGGTGTCGGACAGGTGGGAGGGGAAAGAGGGGATGGGTATGTTCACACCTAATGGGTGTGGTGAGTGCTGTCTGGGGGAGGGATACGCTTATAGCTCTGACTTGGGCGGGGCAAAAGCAATATATGTAACCTAAACATGTGTACCCCTGTAATATTCTGAAATTAATATATATATATTTAAAAAAAAAAAAAAGAGGAGGCTCACTTGAGCCCAGGAGTGTGAGGCTGCAGCGAACTATGATGACACCACTGCACTGTATTCCGGACAACAGAGCGAGACTCTGTCTCCAAAATAAACAAACAAATCAATTAAAATAAACCAAGAATTTACCCCAAAATGGCAACCTATAGAAAGAGAGGGAGGAAACAGCATGGGAATGGAGTAATTCTATGAATTTACTTCCTTATATAGTTTTAACTATGTAAATATTTTACATAATTAAGCAAAAGTAGGCTGGGCATGGTGGCTCACGCCTGTAATCCTAGCACTCTGGGAGGCCGAGGTGGGTGGATCGTTTGAGCTCAGGAGTTCAAGACCAGCCTGAACAAGAGTGAGACCCCGTCTCTACTAAAAAAAAAAAAAAAATAGAAAGAAATTAGCTGGACAACTAAAAATATATAGAAAAAATTAGCCAGGCATGGTGGCGCATGCCTGTAGTCCCAGCTACTCGGGAGGCTGAGGCAGCAGGATCGCTTGAGCCCAGGAGTTTGAGATTGCTGTGAGCTAGGCTGACGCCACAGCACTCTAGCCTGGGCAACAGAGTTAGACTCAAAAAAAAAAAAAAGAAGCAAAAATAAATCAAAAGGCAATCCCTAGATTTTTAAAACAATCTGTAACAAATTTATATCAAGTTTGTGGCAATGACTACACAAAATAATTATTTCAAGTAACTTTAAAATACAATAGTTTGACTGTTCTCCCTTAGTGGGATGTATTCAAAGGACACAAAGAACTGCTAAGAAATCTGAAACCACATTCAGTGGTCTTATTGTTACTAGCAGGTTTGGAATTGTTATGTTGAAAATATTATAGCTACATTGTAAGACAGAGCAAATAACGATGGCAATGTCATTAGAAATCAAGATTTTCAGTGTAAAAGAAAAAATTACGAGTATAAAATCAAAGCGTTAAAAAAATCTGTAATCTGAAATTGGAAGTATAAATATCAGTATGGACTCATGATTTTTTTTTTAATCTTAAAAAATGAATTTCTAACTCTATTTACTGGAAGGACTTAAAAGCAGTGCAATAGTGTAGCATTTAGCATCCCCGGTGCTCCAGCTGTGGTCTCTGCTATTTCCCACTGAAAGGAACCAGGGCTTTTTGGAGAAATGGCTGATTATAGATCCGAGGCAGGAAATAGACAAGATAAGCCTAGGATGTAGTGTGCTGAAAAGTGAGTATATTAACAAAGGCTAATGGGGTTGTGTCAGAAGGACTCCAAGAGCCAGTTTGAAAAGATTCCCAGGCCTTAAGATAGAAAAATTCGAGCATCAAAATAATGCTAATAATGCGCCAGGCATAGTGGTGTGTGTCTACAGTCCCAGCTACTCGGGAGGCTGAGGCAAGAGGATCGCTTGAGCACAATGGATTGAAAACATACCAAATATTTAAAAACTCATGGATTTAACATGATTTTTAAAATCAGAAGAGCTCAGTGGTCACGATTTTGGGTTCTTAGAGCATTAACTTAATTCTTTGAAAGTTAAGGCAAAAACTCAAGCATTTATCCCACCTTTCCTGTACAAACTATATCTCCAAGAAACCAGAGAGTTAATGAGAGAAGGCTTCTCTTTACAGAAGAATTCCAGTTAATAAATGCAGAAGGAATTCTGGAATTAGAAAGTCACTGCTCTGCTACCGCTAATGGGGACGTGGATCTGGGCAGTAGTCACCAGGTGAGAGGGTGATGGGGAAACGGAGGAGGAATCAGGCTGAGTGCCCTCTGAGGCCACCAAAGAGTCTTGGCATTGCCACAGCTGCAGCAGCCAGACGTGGGGCGCCGCCTGGTACTACGCAGCAGGACGGGCTCAGGCACACTCATGAAACGTTCTTGCCTAAAATACCGAATGTGGCTCCAAACAAGCCTGACACAAATCTCTCAGTTTATAGGAAATGCAAGAGTCAGAGAACAAACAAGCAGCCAGATCCAACATGTGGAACATTTTATAGGATAAATGACTTAGTTTCTCTAATAGATTGGTGGCATGAAAGAGAAAAAAGGCAGGGAGAGGAACTGTCACAAAGAAAGGAGAGATTTAAGTGACATAACAGCCAAAGGAAGCCAAAAAGGACCCCTCTGGTGTTAACAGTAGACCAGACAAGATCAAGGGTGAAAGCAAGGAGAACAGTAAGAAGCTATGTCAGCATTCCAGGCAAGATTTTCCAGAAGGACGCTAGCAAATCATGGTTGGATTCCGGATATGCTAATGGATAGATGAGATGGGACGTCTCAGAGAGAGAGAGTACAAGATGACTCCCAGGTTTTGACATAAGCAACTAGAACAGTGGCGTTTTACTGAAACAGGGAAGACTCAGGGAGAGGCAGGTTTGTGGGAAAAGGTTAGGAGGAGCTCTAATCCAGACTCCGTATCTTCAGTGTGATGGACCTTTTGAGTATCCACTGGCAATGTCAGGGAGGCAGCGGGATGTGTCTGTGGAGTATTGAGGACAAGTCCAGGCAGAAGGTGTGAATTTGGGAGTCCTCAGTAGGCAGATACTATTTAAAGCCACAAGAGTAGGTGAAAGAAGGAAGGGAGCGAGTGTAGCTGGAAGAGAGGTGGGGGCCTGGATGCATCCTGGAAGCAGGAGGAGGAAGGAGTGACACTTTGTCAGACGCTCTGGAAGGTCAGGGCAGGTGAGGACCGAGATTTGACCTTTGGATTGAACAACGTGGAGGTGACCGTTGGTGCACCGATAAGAGCAGTTTCTGTAACCGGTGGGAGTGGGTTCAAGGAAGTCTGCCTGGGAGAAAAGAAAGTTCTTTCCAAGCTGTTTTGAGAAGCTTGGAAAGGAAAGAACTAGAAAGCTAGCTGGATGGCGAAGTGTGGTCTAGAGAGGGGTGGCGCTTTGTCTGAGAATCACTGCTTTATTCCTTTCAGGAAGTATTTTTTTGTGACAGTATTCTTTCCCCCCCAACTTTTTACTTTTGACAAATACTGAATCACAGAAAAGGCAGATACTGTGTATGCTTCACCTAGTTTAACCCATTGTTAACATATTGCCACATTGGCTTTCTCTCCCTGAGTATATAAATATATTTCTTATTTTTATGATCTACTTTAAAATTGTAAACATAAAGTGTATCCTAAAGCTTATATATCCTAAAAAAAAAGACATTCTCCCACATAACCATGATATCATTATTGTATCCAAGACATTTAATATTATTATAGTATGTAATATGCAGTTCATATTAAACCTGTATATTACTATTTTCATGTCTGGTCCAGAGTCCATTCAAAGGTCACCCATTACTTTTCGTTGTCACATCCTGAAGGGATTTTTTTTTTTTTTTTAGGATGGGAGAAATAATAGCACATTCATATGCTGATTTTTAAAATCTAATAGAGAGTGAAAACTGATGATGCAGAAGAGAGGGGAAATTGCCAAGTGATAAACTTGAGAAGGTGAGAGAGGATGCATGTAGCCACAGCGCAGGGTGACCTTGGATGGGAGCGTGGACAGTTTATCCCAGGTAGCTGGAGAGAGAGGAGGCAGGGCCTGTGTATGGGGGGTGGGTAGACATGGTGGGACCTGGCGAAATTCTCTTTTGATTACTCTTATTTTCATGGTGAAACAGGAAGAATGGTATTCACTTGCGAGGAAAGAAAGGAGAAGAGGTGTTATAGGTTTAAGAAAAGACAATATGAAGTCTTCGTCTAAATCATCTTTAGGGCATGCATTATTGCTGACGGTACACGAAGACTTTTCTAGGGGTGTGTTTATGGATAGTCTCAAGGGGATCCTCTTGTACACCGTCAACTTCTATAGGTGCCTTTCCCTGAAGGCACTAACCTGCCTGAGAAAGGGCCTCTTCCCAATAGGTTTCCTCCACTCTGGAAGGAAAGGCCGAGCTTCACCTATCCTAGATCTGATTTAATTATATCACACCTGCTTCTTGTCTGCTTGTTGATTTTATTTTCCCTCTTTTTTTTTTTTTTAATCTAGAAAAAGATTGCTTTCTGGAAGCATTATAGTCTTCTTAAAGATCCTTTCACCCCAGATTCCCGTAGCTTATGATCCTGCTGGGGAATCGCCTCTTCCTTGTTTCTAATTTTAGCTTTTCCAGTGCCTGTCTCTGTTTCTCCTTTCCCTCCTTACCTGTATTCACTCCAGTTTTCCTGCCTCTCCTTTGACTGTTATCCTTTCTCTGGATTTCAGGCTTGGTCACAGTGGCGGGAACAGTTCCTGCATGACCAGAAGGAGAAAGAGAAGATGGTCTCTGCAGCGAAACGCCATCAGCACTGGCAAAAGCGGAGATTCCTGAAGGCCTGGCTTGAATACTTGCAAATCCGCAGGATGAAGAGACAGCAGAACGGTGAGAAAGAAGCCTGGGCTCCTGACAGAAGGTCTGGTCACAATTTCACTCTCCTGCTGCCAGTGGTACTATATTAAGAAGAAATATAACCACATTATGCTACAAATTTTGGTAAAAGGATATTGAAGAGGAAAACACATCATCTTCGATTCATGTTTATTTCTTTCTGGCCTTTTTGTCTATGCATATATTTTATCCAAATAGTTTTTTAATTATGCTATAAATATTGTGATTTTTTTTTTAGAAGATAGGATCTTAATCTGTCACCTAGGTTAGGGTGCAGTAGCATGCATGATTATAGCTCACTACAACCTCAAACTCCTGGGCTCAAGTGATCCTCCCACCTCAGCCTCCCAAGTAGCTAGGACTACAGCTGCGTGCCACCATGCCTGGCTAATTTTTAAAATTTTTTGTAGAGATGGGGGTCTCGCTATGTTGCCCAGGCTGGTCTCAGACTCATGGCCTCCAGTAGTGCTGGGATTATAGGCAGGAGCCACCATTCCTGGCCCATATTATGATTAATATGATACCTATAGTTTTATATCTCGCTTTTTTTCATGCAGCTAACCAACACTTTCCTACATCTTTAAGTATTCATCATAAGCTTTTTTTAATGACTATTTATATTTTATAGGATGGCTTACTTTAATTTACTTAGCCATTCTCCTGTGGATAGACATTTAGATTGTTTCTATTTGTCCCCAATTATACAAATGCATGTTTATTTTGTTAAGTTTTTGTATACTGTTTTTATGGTTGTATACTATTTTTATGGTTTAGATTCAGAAGTAATAATACATAGAAACATGAGATTGTTGGTATACTTTTTGTACTTAAGTTTATCAAGTTTACGCAGAATTGAGTCAAGCGCACTGTGCTGGACACTGGATTAGACTCTGGCTTTTGCCCAACCCTCCCTGCAGAAATCTCCGAGCCTACCAACACTTGTCTCTTGGGAGAGTTTGATCGTGTTCATTTGAGATAATAACGATGGACCAGCAATCCAGTTGCCCAAGCCTGGAAGGTGAATCAAAAGATTAAGCTGTTTAGTGCGATAAGCTACACACTAACTCCTGCCTCCAATTACAGCATTCAGATTCCAGGTCTGATTCCCTTCTCCTTCCTGGGCTTCAGCTCCTCAGACCATTAGCTGATTATTGTTAAAAGGATATGAAGCTAGCAGCCAGGATCAGCTTGGCTGAAAGCTCAGAAAAGCCTTTGCAAGCACGGCGACTGAATCCCACGTCATGACTCAGTTCCTGAGTCCTATCCAAGAGACAGCCCTAGAGAGGCAAACGTAAAACAGAGTCCTCTTTGAAAACAACAGTCTCCATTCCTGCTCGTTAGTGTCTAACTAGAAGCCTCATCCCTTTGATTTAATGGATTTCATAGCATCATCTTCCTTAAAATCACATACCTTTTCTCTTTTCCCAAAGTGAGGAGATGTAGCTCAGGGATTCCTAATGACCTTCCAGTGTTTAACAGACTTTTAGGCCAGGTACAGTGGCTCATGCCTGTAATCTCGGTATTTTGGGAGGCCAAGGCAGGAGGATTGCTTGAGGCCAGGAGTTAGAGACCAGCCTGGGCAACATAGTGAGACCCCATCTCTACAAAAAATTTAAAAATTAGCTGGGTGTAATGGCATGTACCTGTAGTCCTAGCTACAGGCTGAGGCAGGAGGATCCCTTGAGCCCAGGAATTTGAGATTATAGTGAGCTATGATGATGTGCACTGCAGTCTGGCCTGGGCAACAGAGTGAAACCCTCTCTCTTACAAAAAACAAAAACTTAAAGATTTTTTGTGAGAGCAGCCTTGAATCCCTACTCTCTGCCAGTGGCGGAGTTCTGCTTGTCTTAAAGATGCTTCAAGCTCATCTTCCAACCTTGAGCGAGCAGCACTTAGGTTATGTCTGTGTTGCAGAGATGGCTGAGCGATTCCATCGTGTCACTGTGCTCCAGATACACTTCTGTGATTGGCAGTGGGCTTGGGAGCGGAGGGAGAGCTTGTACACTCACCGTGCCCGGGTGGAGGAGCTGGCCCGGAGGATGGCGCTGCGGCGGGCCTTTACACACTGGAAGCACTGTATCCTTTTCAGATACCGGGCCTGTCCATCACCTCAGCCAGGACAGCATGCGCTCAGCAGCACGTAAAACAAAAGTCACGAGATAACGTGGGAAACAACTACCAAACAATTTTAGACAGCCTCGTCTCTGTGACTTCTTTTTAAAATTTTTTATTTGGGACTGTGCATACAAAAGAGTACTTACGTACTTATATTTTAAGGAATAATAATGAAATGAACACCTATGTATTCACCACTCAATTTAAAAAACAGAACAGTGCCAGCACCTTTTCCCTGACTGCATTCCCTCCTTCCCTCAGAGCTAATCCCACTGTCCTGATTAACATTCTTTCGTGTTATCATCTCATTGCTTTTCTCCACCCACTAGGTGGTGGAAATAGCCCCAGCTATCTTTTTTCTTGGCGATACCGTCACTGTGATCATAGCTTCCATGCACTGAGCTTTTACTACGTTGCAGACATCATGCAATATCCTCTTACTCCTCCTAGCAACCCTGTGGAGTAGGTGTGACTGTCGCCATTTTACAGATGAAGAAACAGAGACCCGGGAGCTAAAAAAGTTTCAAGGTCACAGCAGAGTCTTGCTTTGTGTCAAACTCCTGCTTAAGTTCTGGGATACAAGGAAGCTCAGAGACTAACCTAGTGGGGAAAATAGACATGAAAAACAGTCTTTAAATACAGCGCGATAAAGATTTGTATCAAGTCCTGTGAGAGCTGCTGTGGAGATTCAGCCAAGGAGGTAACGTTGTAGCTGAACTTAAGTCTTAGGAGATTGACAAGTTCACCCAGCAGAGAGGTTGGGAAGGGCATTTCATGTGTAAAGAATGGCATTCACACAGGCTTAGAGGTGAGGAAGAGCATTCAAGAACCTATAGTGAGTTGTGGGGGTGTGGATGGTGGGAGGGCAGAGGTGGAAGCCTCTGGAGTTTTGTTTGTTAGTTTTTAATAGACGGGGTCTAGCTATGTTGCCCAGCCTGTAGTACAGTGGGCTATTTTCAGGCACAATCATAGCTCACTGCAGCCTCAAACTCCTGGGCTCAAGCGATCCTCCCACCTCGGCCTTCTGAGTGGCTGAGACTACAGGCACATGCCAGCACACCTGGCGTTAGAGGTTTTTACAAAAAATAGAAAATATTAGCCGGGTGTGGTAGCATACACCTGTAGTCCCAGCTACTCAGGAGGCTAAGGCAGGAGGATTGCTTGAGCCCAAGAGTTTGAGGTTGCTGTGAGCTATGATCACACCAATGCACTCTAGCTCGGGTGACAGAGCAAGACCTTGTCTCAAAAAAAAGGCTTGTGCTTTAGAAAGGGTAATTCTGGAGGAGAAGAGGGAGGCTAGCAGGGGAGACCAGTATGGGACGAGGCTCACTTATGCAGGGACAAGTCAGATGAACTGCCTGGTAGTGGGGGAGGGAGGGAGAGGACTTGGTGACCGAGATAAGAGCGGGAGGAGAAAGGTTTGAAAATAACTCCCAAGGTTTTTAGTTCAAACATCTGACTGGATCTCCTTGCCAGGAGAAGGAGCAGATTCTGCTTTTTGATATGGTGATTTTGAAATGTTTACTGAAATTGGTGGTAATTTATCTCAGATGTTTTTTGCCTCTCATCAAAAGGGCATCCAAGGGGAGGAACACAAGGCCAGCTGTTTGCTAAGTAACTGACATGGTTCCCCTTTGCCCACTGCTTCCCTGGGTCATCCGGAGGAGATGGGGGACATCAGCTCACCTGCCGAGCCTGTTACCCCCCGCAGCCATGACCCTTCAGGTGGGTCACTGGGAATGTCTGGGGGCGGAAACCTTGTTGAGACTGAGGCCTTAACTTCCTGGCAGACATGCTGCTGCACGCGGAAGAAGCTGCCCAGCGCGAGATGGCAGAAGAGCACCGCAGGCACAGCCTGCTGGTAAGAGCACCGCAGCCTGGCACAGCTCCGCTTGGCGGCCTTGCTCAGGCACTCACTCCTGGGGAGCCCAACCTCCATCCCACTCATTAAGTGCAGCCAGTTATGGGTTAGCTCCTTTCATTGCGGGTGTCCCCGTTTTAATTTTGGATCAAAAATGGTAATGGCGTGGGGTCAGAGGGGTCTGGAGCTATAAAGGACCCTAAGAGGTTGTCTAGTCCTGGGCTTTTTTGTATGGTGGAACTCCTTTTTAGTGGTGAAAAGCTAATCTGTAAAATAGGCCAAAGCACCGATGCTGTGGTTGAAGTAGGCCTGGGAGTCAGTCCCTGTTCTACCAGCTACTCTCTCCCTCCCCTGCCATGTGAGGTAGGTGGTCTTCAAACACTCAGGGGCCCGTGGGGTTCCACAGAGCACAATAGGAAACCCCTAATCCAGCCTAATCACTTCTGTCTTAGAAAACTGAAGCCCAAGGCATGGGGGAACGGGGACAGATGGGCTTTGCTTAGGTCGTATCAATATGTGATATTGACGGAGCTGGAGCCAGGTCTGGGTATGCTGCCCCCACCCCAACCCTCTACTCACCAAGGACTCCTTATTCCATTCTAGCAATTCTGCGTTTATGGTTATGTAAATGTATTCACTGACTCCACATGGTAAAAAACAAAAAAAAACACCATGGGCAAAAAGTCCGTCTCTTTTTTGAGAGGCAAAAGTTGATGTTCACACTTTGTCTATAGAATTCTCATCTGGGTCATGAGGATCTCTCCTGGTCAGAGGTGAGGGTGTGTGTGTCCTTGGGTAGGACAGATGGACAGCAGGGACTGGCACAACAAATGTTTAGTAAGTGCCTACGGTGCAGGCTGGCCTGCGTTAGGCTCCGGTTCGAGTTTCCGAGCAGAGAAACGCTCTCAGGGAAGTGGAGCAGCTGTAAGAAGCTCTGACTGAGCTTCCCTGCCCTGAGTTGGGGCACTGCCTGCCTTCATCTACTCTTTTACAGACTTTACTGATTCCAGTCTTTGTAATCGGTTGTGTCCTTTCTTTGTGCAGTATTTATGCTTTAGAGGCCTAAAAGACAATGTGACCCGTGCCCATCTCCATCAAATAAGAAGGAATCTTGCTTACCAGCAGCATGATGTCATGGTGAGGGTGATCTTCATATCAAGGGATGACTTCTGATGGCCATTCTCTGTCTTTTTTTGGGGGGGGGGGTCTTGCCAAATTAAACAGAACTCTTTTTTTTTTTTTTTTTTTTTAAATATCTCAATTAAATCCCTTCTTAATACCACCCCTGGGCAAGACTGAATTGAATCA
>CAUYSK010095960.1:0-21422 GCA_963575035.1 Avahi laniger | reverse complement strand
GAGATTGAAAGTACTGGAGATGGAAGGGAGAGTAGAAGTTATCTGGTGTCTATTAGAAAACTGCAGGGCAGGGCAGGAGTGGGGAGGGGGCTTCACAGGTCAGTATGCAACTGACCAAACCAGAGCAAACTCCTGAGTGGGTCAGGTACTGCAATGGACTGAATGTGTGTGTCCCTGCAAAATTCAAGTATTAAAGCCCTAATTCCTACTGGGGTGGTATTTAGGGACCTTTGGGTGGTGATTAGGTCATGAGGGCGAAACCCTCATGAATGGGATTAGTGACCCTATAAAAGGGACCTCAGAGAGCTCTCTTGCTCTCTTTCCTCCATGTGAGGATACAAGAAGATAGCAGCCTGCAACCCAGAAGAGGGCCCTCACCAGAACCTGACCATACTGGCACCCTGATCTCAGACTTCCAGCCTCCAGAACTGTGAGAAATAAATTTCTGGGATTGGGCACAGTGGCTCATGCTTGTAATCCCAGGACTTTGTTGAGGGCAAAGCAGGAATCAGATCAGTTGAGGCCTGGAGTTCAAGACCAGCCTGGGCAACATAGCAAGACCCTGTCTCTACAAAAATTTTTTTTAAAAATTAGCCAGGCATGGTAGCATGAGCCTGTGGTCCTAGCTACTCAGGAGGGTGAGGCAAGAGGATTACTTAAACCCAAGAGTTCAAGGCTGCATGACCTATGATCATACCACTGCACTCCAGCCTGGGCAACACAGCAAGATCCAGTCTCTACAAAAATTAAAATAAAATAAATTTTAAAAATAATCATAAATAAATAAAATTTAAAAATAAATTTCTGTTGTTTATAAGCCATACAGTCCACTGTACTTTGTTATAGCAGCCAGAACAGACCAAGACAGGCACCCTAGGTGTTTTAGGTGCTGTGTTCAGGAGCAAAACAACCCATTCAATGTCTCAATAGTTCACACAACAGATATTTTGTGAGGACCTACTTTGTGCTAGGCACTGTGCAAGGTGCTGAGAGTGGATGCCTCGGTTCTCACGAATCTGCAACCAGGAGCCTTCACTGCAGTCCTGGAGAAGAGCGTGAAAGTGCCCAAGAGCCCCTCAGTATGATAAATATTAATAAGAAAGAATGGAGAAGCCAGGCAGTCCATAACCAATGGGTCTATTTCCCACATGGTGCTGTGGAGCTAGGATGCAGAAAAAAAGACAGGGAAGACAACTAACATTTATTGAGAATCTACTACGTGCCAGGCACTCTACCGTGCCTGAGATAATTACATTCATTATCTCAAGATGTCCTTAGAAAAGAGGAAGAAAATGGGTCTCTGAAGGGATGAATGGTTTATTTTCCACTTAGTACATGTCTGGACTTGGTTCTGAATCCAAGCCTGTGTGATTCTAAAGCACACTTTTTTTCTGGTAATCATGCAGTGCAGACAGTGGGCTGGCCTCTTGATCATTCAAATTCAGTTTCCTTATCAGGTTGGAACAGTATCGTGGATCATTTGAGGAAATGTACACAAATGCCCTGTAAGCTGTAAAACACTTAGCACATGTTATCGTTGTTGTAATTATGTGCCACTTTGTTATAATAATATTATCATCAGAAATTTGGGGCCAGGCGCAGTGGCTCACATCTGTAATCCTGGCACTCTGGGAGGCCGAGGTGGGTGGATCGCTCAAGGTCAGGAGTTCGAGACCAGCCTGAGCAAGAGCAAGACCCCGTCTCTACTAAAAAAACAGAAAGAAATTATCTGGACAACTAAAAATATATAGAGAGAAAAAATTAGCCAGGCCTGGTGGCGCATGCCTGTAGTCCCAGGTACTTGGGAGGGTGAGGCAGGAGGATCGCTTCAGCCCAGAAGTTTGAGGTTGCTGTGAGCTAGGCTGAAGCCATGGCACTCTAGCCCAGGCAACAGAGTGAGACTCTGTCTCAAAAAAAAAAAAAAAAAAAAAAAAAGAAATTTGGTATATAATAAATTTCGGATATCATTAGAAACCCTGGGCACCTAGACAATTCTATGATAAATGAGCCAAGCAGTGAGGATGACTATGTCACAGAAATGTGGGGAACAATGTATTCTGGTTTTTCCTGGAAATTTCTTTATTATTCAAGGAAATTAGGTCATTCTTAATTAGGAATATAGTATCCAAATTAAGTTCCCCTTGCTTAGTACAATAGTTCCCAGAAAGTTATGTAAAACAAAACCAAAAAAATTCTAATAAAATTAATAATTTTCTAAATGTGATACAGAAGTCTCTTATTTAACACTGAGGTAAGTTATCAGATTTATTCAAAATTTTGGGGGTCTAAATTTTTCTCCATTCTTGGGCAACAGTTTTGTAAAAATGGACATGTGATACCTCCTCAAATGCAAACTCGTTTTTTCCCAAAAGCTTTTATTGTGCCAGTGTTCTTTGAAGTGGATTTGCTTGAAATAAAATGGTTTGTTTTGTAAACTTTTTAATACTGTTTGTTCCTGTTTACAAAAATAGCACCTACTTTTGGGGGGGAGGTTGGTGAAGGGAAGGAAAATACAGATGAAAATTAAAATACCAGCAACTACCATTTTGTTAACACACTGTGCAAACTTTTCAACGACTTTTTAAACTTTTTAATAAATTCAATAGTTATATTGAACTCTGACTGCTTTTAGCAAGCAGGGTCCCTTTTGTGAATTTTGCAACACTGACTTTCAACATACGGGGTAAAAATGCCTCTCCTGATAAAAGGAATATGTTCTAATGACGCAATGATGCATCAATGGTTTAAAAATATAAGAGGTTATGGATGTGCTCTAAAAAAAAACAGTTAAGGAAAGTTACCATCTGAAGCTCAAACTAAAGGGATATTATTGTGTTGGAAAACGTGAAACATGTCTGAGGATCTTGGAGCAGAAGAGAAGGGTACAGTAAGTCAACAAAGGACAAGGAGAGGTTCAAATGCCCCAGCAGCGTCCTACATCCCACGGCCTCCAGGTGGCGCCCCTGCGTCCCCATCCTCACTGCGGGGCTGGGGGCTGTAGTGAGAAAGGTGTGCCCCATTCTTTCTGATCTTCCTCCTTCTTACTCTGAGAAGCAAAACTGACATGCAAGTGTTCGTGATCCACTGGGATAAACAAAATGTGATTTCTGGGGACTGCAGAGTCCCAAGTTTTCTCACCAATTCACTAATGCTGGCATTTCTTTGAACCAAGGATAAGCTTTTCGCTTCAGAAATAATAAGATTAAATCCCCAAAGTCTGGCTGAGATTATGTTGCAGCATAAATAAGGTTCCTTCAAGGCGTAATCCGTTGAGACGGGGAAGCCATTTTGGATTATGCATGGGGCAGTAACCAAGCCAAAAAACAGTCGGAATGAGGAAATTCATAAAGAAGACACAATTTTCCCCAGAATAAACTCTGTTTACTTTCAGCCCATTGGGCACAAGTAAAGGCCAGGCCAAATAATTTTTGTCATTTAGTGGCAAAGGCAGACGACCGCCATACATAACTTCAAAAATGTTGTCCTTGTCCCTCGTATCTGGCTACCAGCCAGCATAGAGCTTCCTTTGCAGCTTAGTCTGTTCATTCATGGAGAACCAAAGATTCTAGGGCTGGAAGTGATCTTGAAAAATCATCTAGTCCTACCCCTTCATTTTCAGAAAAGGAAACCAAATCGAAAAAAATTAAATGAGTTGCTAAAAATTGGGTCTCTAGTTAGGAACTAGAAGGCAGGTCCCCAGACCCGCCTTATAGTCTTGATTTTATATTGTTAATGGGCTCTCCATGCTAATTTCAGCACTAAGCGCCTTCACACATGCACTAAATGGGGTCCACCTACATATGGTGCCTGAGGTACACCTGTTTTTACTCAAGATATTGTTGTTCCCCATTGCTCTTTATAACAACTACACCATGACACTAAAGAATTAATGGGAGATACAAAAAATAGTGACTGTGAAGGTTAGTTTTATGTGTGAACTTTACTGGCCCATAAGGTGCTCAGATATTTGGTCAAACATTATTCTGGGTGTTTTTTGGATGAACTTAACATTGAAATTGACAGACTTGAGTAAAGAGATTGTCCTCCCTAATATGGGTGGGCCTCATCCAATCAGTTGAAAGCCTGTTTAGAACAAGAAGGCTGACTCTCCCCCAAGTAAGAGAATTCTTCCTGCCTGATCACCTTCAAAGTGGGACATTGGTTTTTTTTCGCCTTCAGACTTGACCTGAAACATTGGCTCTCCCAGGATCTCAAGCTTGCTGAACTTCAGACTAGAATTATACCATCAGCTCTCCTGGTCCTCAGGATTTCAAACTCGGACTGGAACTAAATCATCAGCCCTCCAGGGTGTCCAGCTTGCTGACTCATCCTACAGATCTTGCAGTTTTTCCAGCCTCCATAATTGCATGAGCCAATTCCATAAAATTAATCTGTTTCTCCGGAGAACCCTGACTAATCCACTGATCTTTCCTAATGTTCAGATCTTCTGGGTCTTATATGCTCAAAATACACTTTCAAGACAATTTTATGAGCCTTTGCCCAGCTGTAAATGCAGACCACTTCGTACCACCACCATAGATCAGATACATTAAAAAACAAAGGAGCAGAATAAATACAAAATCCCAAAAGTCATTGCTAAAATGAAAACTATAATATTCTGGTTGTTTAATGTTGAATTAGAAGATTAAGTTCTGGTAAATTCTATTACTAGGCAATAAGTCCTCTGGGAAATCAGATCAGCTTAGGAGTGGCTGGCCAGGGTATAAGAAGAGAAAGAAGAGGCCAAAAAATAGCAAATAATAAGCATTGGTTTGGTGCCTACTGTATGCCCCACACTTTGTAATCATTCATCCAACAGATTTTATTGAGCACTTCTTATGTTCCTGACATTGTTCAAAGTGCTAGAGATACAGCCATGTAAAATCGGCTTTTATTTCCTGCTCACATGGAATTAACAGTTTAGAGAAGGGAGACAGATAAGTAACAAATGTTACAGAGAAAAATAAAGCAGGGGGGAGAGAGAGGTAGTGCCATACGGAAGGGGTTATAACTTTTGATAAAGTTGTCAGAATAGATAACACCAAAGCTAAGGTAACATTTGAGAGTAGAGCTGAATGAAGGTGGTGAGGGAACAAGTCACATGGGGGGGACACTTTTCAGACGTGGGAATCAGCAAGTGCAAAGGACCTGAGGCAGATGCATGTTTGCATGCTCAAAGAACATCAAGGAAGCCAGTAGGGCTGAAGCAGAGTTCAGCAAGGGAACAGTGAAAGATAAGGCCGTAGAAATAGCAGTGGACCAGATCATGTAGGGTCTTGAGCATCTGTGAGATAGATAGTAATGTTGGTATAAATGAGATAACCGGTGTTCAGAAAAGTTTGTGATTTTCCCACACTAACTTAGTCTGGTGGAGCCTGGCCTAGACTTAGTTATGTCTAAGTCTAAAGCTCTTAATCTTTCTACATCATTATATTATCTTTATTCAGAAAAACCTTAACTCTCTGATTGTTTTGTGTATCCCTAGTAAAGTATTTGCAGTATATATTTGCCCTTTTTTTTTTTAACCATCCAGTGTCACATATCTTTTCTATCTGAGTAAAGTCCCCATTGTGTGAGTCCAGGTTTGTCATAGTGAAACCAAGTGGCCAAATATCCTTTCTCCCTAGTCCACACAGCTGGGGTGAGAGCATGGGCTCTGAGTCAACCTGATGTCTTGAATCTTGAGTGTGTCCCAAAGATACAGGGTCAGGTGGCCACATGACCATCTAACAATGCTAGTGGCAGTGTCCAGCAGAGGCAGTAGCAGCAGTAGCACCCTGACCAGAGATGCCTGTGGCATGACCCTAAATGTACTCCTTGTATCGTCCTATTTTCTTAGCCTGATTTCCATCATTGCCAACAATTCTGTGAGCCAAAAAAGGTGGGAGAGCATCTCCTTCTGTTCCAATTATGTATTCCTATTGGAAAAAACTGTGCAAGACTTTGGAAAAAAGAGATTGCTGAGTGTCCTATACAGCATACCTTTCTTGCTATCTCTGCCTTTTGTTGTATTTTTAGCTGTTTTATAACTCTATAATTTGTAGAAAGCTGAAAATAATACAAATGATTCTTGTTCATACAAATGCAAATTAGTTATGTCAGATAGAATGCAATTGGTTATTACCTGTAGATAGACCCATGTTCCATGTGTTTGTAAATTCATTTTAGCATTCTTTATCTTCCTATATATGTATGTAGTGCTTTGAATTCTTCTTTCAACCTGTTGTAAATTCTTATTAGTTCTCTTGATAATAAATGATTTAAATAAAATTTATGCCAAGTCACATTTATTTATGAATTCATTTAAGCATTCCTTATCTGTGTATATGTGTGTCTGTGGTACTTTGAATTCTTTCAACCAGCAACATCTTATGAGTTCCCTCAGCAATTAATGAATTAACTAAAATCTATGAGGCATGTTCATTTCATATTTATATCAGATACATGATTTTGCCTTTAAAAAATATTACCATTGAACAATTTCAAAGAGGAAAAATCACATCATGGTCTTGTCTTTAGCTCAAAGGTCTCCTCCTCTGAACTGTACCCACTACACACAGCCATCTGCCTCACAGAACAGGAGACAGGTGCTCTTCTTAGCTCTGTCTTAACCAATTTGTTAATTAGCATAGCCTCCCTGGGCTTCAGTTCCCTCATCTTTGAAATGAAGAGGATGAATTTAATACTCTTTAAGATTCAACCCAGCACTAACTTCTTAGGCCTGGCTGTGTTACATACCCTATGTTCTTTTCTCCCCACTACCTCTCATAAGTTTATCTTCCCTTTTGCTGATACTCCTGTATTTACTTCTCTTTATTTCACTTTCCACCACATTATGCCTTATTTTCCTTCTCTTATTTTTCTCAAGGTTTAGCTCCTCTGTATTCATCTTCCTGTCCCCTCACCTCCCAACACACACACACACACACACACACACACACACACAAATACAAACCTCTTTATGAGAACCAAAGGACTATAACAAACTTGTAGTTATTACAGGATTACATGGGAGAAACAAGTAATTCCCACTCGTCTTTCCCCTTAATCCCTCCAGACAAACTACCTCAAAATAAAACAAACATGTGTTTCACTAAAAAAAGAAAAAAAAAACAGTAGAACAAACAAATCACTTTGATCTCACTATTCAGTTTAATGCAGAAGTAAAAAATAGCACAAGGAATGGGCTTTCTCTTTCTTATCAGAACCACATTCAGACACTTGGAGTTCCCCAGCTGGGTCAAAAGAATGTGCGTTCTGAGGCTCACTTTGTAGTTTACATGGATGCTACGGTCTGAATGTGCCCCTTCAAAATTTACGTTGAAACTTAGCCCCCATTATGGTAGCACGGAGAGGTGGGGCCTTTGAGGAAGTGATTAAGTCATGAAGGCTCCCGCTCTCATGGATGAATTAGTTCCTCGTAGAGGGGCCGGAGCAAACTAGTTTGGGCCCCTTTTTGCCCTTCCTCCTCCCGCCATGTGAGGACACAGCAAGAAGGCCCTCCCCACACAACAAATGACGGCACCTCGATCTCGACTTTCCAGGCTCCAGAACTGTGAGAAGTACATTTCTATTGTATATAAACCACCCAGTCCACGGTATTTTATTATAGTAACACAAACAGACTGAGACACAGAGGACCACTCAGGCCTGTATGGTAGGACCTGGGAGTTTTTTATTCTTTCTCTGTGCTTCACACAACAGCACAAAAGTCTACAAAGTCACACTCCCTTAGAGAATCTGCTGTTACAAAATGCTTTTGTATTTTCTATTTTTCTACCCAATCCAGTTAAGAGTTCAGATGGTATCTTTTCTATCCAAAGAAAAGACCCAGTAAAAAAACCAAGTTAGATTCTCCCAAGAATTGGTTCCCACATTATTGGCCAGTGTGATGTGATTTCTAAGGTTTCTTACAGCTCATAAAATGTCATGGGGTGCTGGGGGTTGAAGGAATTGTGTCAAAGAAAGCAAGAGAAATTTCCAGGCCAAGGAAATGCATGTGCAAAGCGTGGACTCTTCAAAGGGCCCCAGTGTTCTGGGAATGAAGATTAAGTAGTTCAATGTGGCTGCGGCAAAGGGACTGCACAGGGTGGAGAGAGGGAGGAAGGCAAAGGATTAGGAGGAGGCAAGTCTGTAAAGATAAGAAAGCTAGACTGCAAGGACCAAACTGCCTCTGCACTGTCAAGGAGGCTTCTGTCCAATTTGCTGCTTTATAATTCAACAGAACATTGAGATGTGACTTCTAATGTTTCTTTTTTTGAGGTACCCACTTAAACAAATAGTCATTTGACCCTAATTGCTGAAAAGTACAATTATGGAAAATGGATGTGTGGTTGGGAGTTTTTATTTGCTTTCCCCCACGAAAACATGTAGGGGTGAGACTCTTCCCTTCCCCATATGCCACCTCTCTCTAGCATCAAGTCATTGAGCAATCAGCATCAAAAGTAAACATGTAATAATTGCAATAACTGTAAATACTTTATGGTCCATTAATGACTCAAAAAGTTGGGTTTGAGAATATGACCATTTCCCATCAAATAATTTCAAATTCTATATACTTAGATTGGTTTTGGTCTCCTGTGGGACTTACAAACAAGCCATGTCTTAGTCATTTTATTTAATGGCGATTACTGGGCTCTCTGCAGGGAAATGACTCCCCATGCCTGGTGAACTTCTGATGAGTAGATGATTTGAAGGAGAGACTGCCATTCTGATAAACTCACACATTTTCATGAATATAAGATGTCCTGTTCCAAAGCACAACAGGCCCTGAACAAATGCAAGACAACAGGTTTGCCTTCAGCCCTCTCCCATCTCATGTGTACCTTCATTTCTGTTCTGTCCCTCTCCACTGAGACACACCAAGTGTCTTAGTCACCTGGGGATGCCATAATAAAAATACCATAGACTGGATAGCTAAAGCAACAGGAATTTACTACTCAGAGTTCTGGAGGCTGAAAAGTCCAAGATCAAGATGTCAGCAGATTTGGTGTCTGGTAAAGGCTCTATGTCCTTGGGTTGCAGATGGCCACCTTCTCACTATGTCCTCACATGGCCTTTCCTTTGTGCTCAAGAGGAAAGAAAGAGAGAGAAATCTCTCTCTTCCTTTTCTTATAAGGCCATTAATCCCATTTTAAAGGGTCTACCTTTATGACCTAATCTAACCCTAATTACCTCCCAAAGTCCTAATCTCCAAATATCATCACATTGGGGGTTAGGGCTTCAACATATGAATTTTGAGGGGATACATTCAGTTCATAACATTCTGTCCCTGGGCCCCCAAAACTTATATCCTTCTAGCATGCAAAATACATTCATTTTATCCTAATAGCCCCAAAAGTCTTAACCCTTTCCGGCATCAAGCCTAAAGTCCAAAGTTTCATCTAAATATTATTCAAGTCATGTATGGGTGAGACTTCAGTTAGGATTCATCCTGAGGCAAATTCCTCCCTAGATGTGCATCTTGTGAAACCAGATAAGTTGTCTTCTTCCTAAATACAGTGGTGGGACAGGCATGGGGATAGATATTCCCACTCCAAAAAGGAGAAACTGGAAAGAAGAAAAGGTTGATGAGTCCCAAGAAGTCTAAAACCTAGCAAGGTAAATTCAGATCTTAAGGCTCAAGAATAATTCCCTTTGGTTAGATGCTCTGCCTTCCAGACACGCTGGGCATCACTTCCACCTTCAGGACCCACTGAAGGGGTAGTGAACCAGAGCCTTTGAGTGCCCCCACTCCCAAGGCACAAGGGGGAATCTTTCCAACCTTCTGAAACCAGAGATGTGGCCACATCATTTGAAACCAAGGAGGAAATAGTCTTGTCCTGGGTCTGTGGTAGGAGTAGCAGTCCTAAGGATTTCTGAATCGCCTGTGGGGTCATTTTTCCTAGCACACATTCACAGCCAAATAGTTCTATGGTCTTGTTTTGCAGAATCCAAGAATTCTAATAGCTTTCCTTCATTCCATCCTAGATCCATCACTGTCAATTCAAACTGGTAGTGTTTTTGCTTGTTTCATTCTGAAAACTCTTTATCATGTGACATTCCAGCCATACCCTTGGTGTACTCTTTGGAACACGCTCTCTCATTTTTTACAATATGAATAGGCTGATAATTTTCCAAATCTTAAAGTTCTGCTTCTTTTTTGCTTAATGATTTGTCTATTCATCTCTCTCCTCTCACCTTTTTCTGTAAGCAGTCAGGAGAAGCCAAGATGAGTCTTCAACACTTTGCTTAGAAATTTCCTCTGCTAAATATTCAATTTCATTGTTCATAAGCTGGACCTTCCACAGAACACCAGAACACAGTTCAGCCATGTTCTTCACCACTTTATAACAAGGATGACCTTCCCTCCAGTTTCTAATATCATGTTCCTCATTTCTATCTGAGACCTCACCAGATTTTCCTTTAACATCCACATTTCTAGCATGTACCTCAAAACTCTTCCCACCTCTACCCATTACCCAGCTCCAAAGCCATTTCCACATTTTTAGGTATTTTTAATAGCAGCACCCCATTTCTTGGTACCAAAACCTGTCTTAGTCTGGGTTCTACAGAGAAGCAGAACCAATAGGAGATAGATATAGATACTGACATAAATATAAAAAGATTTATTATAAGGAAATGGCTCATATAATAATGAAGGCTAAGAAGTTCCAAGATTTGCAGTCAGCAAGCTGGACACCCCTGAGAGCCAGTGGTATAGTTCCAGTCCAAGGCAAAAGTCCTGAGAACCAGAAAGCCAATGGAATAAGTTCCAGTTTGAGTCTGACACAAAAGTAGAAGACCAATGTCCTATTTCAAAGACAAGCAGAGAGAAAGAATTCTTTCTTACTCAGTCTCTTTGTTTTACTCAAGCCTTCAGTGGACTGATGAGGCCCACCCACATTGGGAAGGGCAATCTGTTTTACACAGTCTACTGACTCAAGCATTAATCTGATCCAGAAATACCCTCATAGACACACCCAAGAATAACATATAACCAAATATCTGGGCACCCCATGGCTCAGTCACATGGACACATTAACCATCATACCAGGTCAGTCTACCTTGACCTGCCTTCTTGTCCTTTCCTCACATGTTCACCCCAGCTTTGCCCATTCATCAGGTTTTCACCAATTCCAATTTTTTTGTTTTGCTCAATAATCAGCGCCTTGCTCAGAGACTCCTTAATTGCCTTAAAAATTACTACTAAGATATTGATGAGTACAAATGACTTCAAAATTATTTTCCCTATTTGCATTTCACCTGTGCTTTATCCAAGAAAAAAAAAATTTATTATGATAAAAATTTACTGTAGTAAAATAGCATAAAATTCACCATTTTAATCATTTTAAAGTGTACAATTCAGTGGGACTAAGTACCTTCAAAATGTTGTACAAACATCACTACTATCTAGTCCTAGAACTTTTTTATTATCCCATTAAGCAGCCATTCCTTTTGCCCCTCTACCAGACCCTGGTAACCACTAATCTGCTTTCTGTCTCTACAGATTTGCCTATTCTGGATATTTCATATAAATAGAATCATACAATAATGTGACCTTTCATGTCTGGCTCCCTTCATTTAGCTGAAGATGAATTTTAGCCTCCTTAGCTATGGAAGGTGAGAAATGCGAAGCAGAATATATTTCATTATATAAACATTTGGGGGTTATCTTTAAAACCTCATCAACTTTCTACTTCACTGTTTTATCAAGATTTGGGGAACCCATCTGTTATTCATCTGCCCTAGACATTCTCTCTGTGCTGTTAACTCATCCCATGGAGATTTGAGGCAGCCCAAACACAAGCTGGCATTGGGCCAGGGTTGGGGAATGAGGAGGGGGCACTGCACTCCATCAGGGAGGCCTTCTTCCTCCAAAAGTGACCTGGCAGGACCAGGGGGTCATAAGGTCATGCAGCCCTGAGGGGCATACGGATGCTTATCTGAGACACTTCAAGTCTTAATAAAAATGAAAGCAAGCACATCTCTGGCAGCAAAGTAAATTATTCATGGGCTTTATTTTAAAAGAAAGATAGGTTAGGCTGGGCACAGTGGTTCATGCCTGTAATCCTAACACTCTGGGAGGCCGAAGCAGGCGGATCGTTTGAAGTCAGGAGTTCGAGATCAGTCTGACCAAGAGCGAGACCCCGTCTCTACTAAAAATAGACAGAAATTAGCTGCACAACTAAAAATATATAGAAAAAATTAGCTGGGCATGGTGGCGCATGCCTGTAGTCCCAGCTACTTGGGAGACTGAGGCAGAAGGATTGCTTGGGCCCAGGAGTTTGAGGTTGCTGTGAGCTAGGCTGACGCCATGGCACTCTAGTCCAGGCAACAGAGCAAGAGTTTGTCTCAAAAAATAAATAAATAAATAAATAAATAAAATAAAATAAAATAAAGATTTATAGGGGAAAAAAATGGACACCTCATGAATTCCAAAAATCATTTCCAGAAGAAGAAAACTTCCAGTCAAATGTGAGTCAAAGATAATGCATTCATGTTTTGCGCAGCACAGCTACTGAGTTTCACAAGGGTCCCAGGTTTGTTTGGACACTGGTTTCTACAATTAGGATGATCTGGAAGAATACATAGCTTTATTGGGGACGTACCATGTGGATGGCCCCCTGAAACTACAATTCTACTGAAGTTCTGTGGGCAATGAAAAGTTTAGCAGCCCCCAGTCTGGAGGTTCTGAGTGTGTCATGCCAGAAAAGCTCAGGGTCCATAAAAGAGCCTCTTTAAAACCATGAAGCACTTGGAGGCCAGTTCGAGGGTTTCAGTCTGTGTCAGAGATTTTATTTACTGCCTACTCCCACAGCTTTTATTTGGTCTAACAGAGTACCTAAGCAGAGGCTTTTTATTTTTCTTTTTAGCTCTTCCTTTTTTTACCAATTTCCCTTTTTTATTAATAAGCAAATACATGACAAATATTTTAGCTTTTATTTCTATCCTGTTACTATTTACATATTTGCTAAGATCAAAGTCTGAATTAATCCTCAAACAAATTCATGTTGTTTTCCTGCTTCTGTTTCAAAGAATGGACCACATAGTCTTCATAATTTTATTCCATGGTGACTAGTTTAGATTTAATCATATACACAAGCACTGCAGTAACTCGCTAAACAAATCCATGTGAAGATAAAAGGAACATCGCAGGCCTCATCCGGGCACAAAGACCTTTGTGTTTTTCTCCTTTTTTTTTTTTTAGAAGTTTCTGGAGTCTGTAATTGAACACACAGCAGACTCTGATTAAAAATTCATGATGATTCCTTTTTAAATAATAGCATTTGTCTTTTTATGAGGTCTTTCAGCTCAAAAGGATCCCTGTTTCACTCCACGAAATATTTACATTCAAAAGTCATGACTATAAGACAATGTCACTGGGTTTGAACAAATATACCTGAATTTATCCATATAAATAAATGATGTCCTCATCAAAGGAGGTAGCAACATTCCAAGGATTTGCAAAATGGTTTTGGAACTCCAGTTAGGAACTTCCTTCCTTCATACACTGAGAGAATTGCTTTGAATGTCCCTGATGGTTTAAAAAAAATCTTTTTCTCATCAGGATAAGTTTCTTTTTTGGAAACAACCAAGCCATTCAATAAGGCAGATGATAATTGACTGGATAGAACTGGGTTAGCCTAAATAAGAGGTGACTATAATGTAATGAGACTATTACTTTAATATTATTCCTTAATTACTCCTGAAGTTAACTCCAAAAGAAGTTCCTAAAACATTTAGAACAATAGTAGTACAGTTGAAAGAAGTATCTAGACTTCCAAATCAGCTCCTCGGAAAAGAATGACATTCACTTGAATATGAGAATTTATTTTTTTAAGATGGAGTCTCTGTCACCCAGGCTGTGCAGTGGCACCATCATAGCTCACTGTAGCCTCAAACTCCTGGGCTCAAGTGACCCTCCTGCCTCAGCCTGCCAGAGTTGCTGGGACTATAGGTGTGATCAAACACGCCAAGCAAATATATGGGGTTTTCTTAAAGAAAAATAGGCTATCCTTGCCTTACTTGATTTTGACAGAAATTCAATATCATTGCCAACTAGCTAAGGAGAGTTGGCTATTTTCAGTTTGCTACAGCATCAAATTTTACCTAATGATTCCATTTTTTGAGTGAATGGAAGTGCAGACCCTGAAATACCTTCATAGAACTATGCTTTAGTGACCTCTTCCAAAACATACTTAAACCATTCACATGGATATACAATCTGGAGATCAATGTATATTCTATGTACAATGGATAAACATAAATATATACATATATATACATATTCATAAATTGTGATAGATCATAAACATAAATATACTGATATAGATATCCTTATGACTATTAACAAAATATTAAATTATTAACACTATCCATCAGAATTTATACTTTTGGTTTCAGAGTCTTGTTTCCAATGTTAATTTCATTAAGCATATCTATGACTTGGTTGCAAGAATGGCATATTTCGGAATGCTACATGTTGTTCAAATTAGTTTAAATAAATTTTGTATTATGTCCTATAAATAGAGATATTTAATATGGGTAAACTTGTGTTTTGGTTTTTTGTGTTCCTGTCAATGAAAAAAAGGAGGAAGGAAATTATCATACCTTGGGCACCTCTTATACTCCAAGGACTAAACAAACATGTTACTATTTTAATGCTCTCAACATCTCCGAGCTAAAATTTTTTATCCTTATTTATGGTGAAAAACTAAGGCTAGGGAATTTAAAGAGCAGAACACCAGCATGCCACTGGCAAGTGGGAAAAATGCATTTAGAATTAGTTGATCATGGGTGGAGAAAAAAGCCAAAGGCCAAACCCATGTGGAAAATGAAAGTAGAGAACTTTTTTTTCCCCCAAAAAACCGATGCTATCATTTCCCCAAGTGCTTTTTCATTAATCTCAATAATTCTTTTGCCATACTTTTTCAAAAATGAAATAGGACAATTACCTCCCAATCTTGGAAAATAAAATGTTCTATGAATTTCTATCTTGTTATTTATATTAATACAAGGAGCCTTTGGAAACCAGCTAAGTGCTTGAACCAGTGAAGTGTTTGGGTGGTACATTTAAAAATAAATCATGCTAAATAAAGAACTGGTAAAATGAATAGAACAAAGAAAAAAATCATGATCCTTGGCTAAAAGATATTAGAAGAAAACAATCTATGGCAGTAATAAGTTAAAGATTTAAATTAAGAAAAGAATGAAAGAGGAGGTCCTTTAAGAGGAGGAAACTAAGAATCAATGTCAGGGTATTTCATTTGACATTAGAGACATATTTTACTGGTGACATTTGTTCATAAAAGTGTTTCTGATTTTTTTTAACTTGTTAATGGCTCCAATTTGCCAGCATATCTCCCAATTCCCCTTTATTCTACTTAGTAAAGCTTGTTCATTTCAGCTTTTACTTTTTGTTCAGACCCTCATGACCAACAATGTCAAAGGAAACAAACTAAGATACTTGGTTTAAATAATGAAGTTTTTCATCATCTTGGTGGGTAACGATTAATTGTCAAAAAGAAATGTAAACATCATAACTTACTGATGTTTAATGATTCTCACCTTATTTCTGTGAGGGTTTCATTCTCATTGCCTTCTGTCTTTACCATTGCCCAAACTAGCACCAACCGAATCCTAAAAGGGGTTAAAACTTAACGTGACTGATGTTTTGAAAGTGACGTGACAAAAAATAGTCTTGTTTGGAAATTTAGATTTGTGGATGTTATCAGAGGAGTTCCCAAAATCTCCAGATTGCTTGCATTAATTCTGGTTTTTTTTGTTGCTGCTGTTCTCGTAAGTCTGCATCTGTTTTTATACTAAAAAGATATACAGAAACGTGTGTGCATTGCTCATTGTAAGTTGCCGTCTTATGAAGCAGAGCTGAGTACAGAAATTTCTTTCACTTCAAAGGGCATACCACGGGGTGCACAGGAAGAAGGGATTGGGTCCTTCCAGCCAAACATTGCCCTCTGGCACTCATACTCAACTCCCCAGGGACATAAGAGGGTAAACTCTGGCCCTTGTAGCTCTAGGTAACATTTCCCACAACCCCTGATTCATAAATATTGACATTTGGGAAAAATAAGAACAAAAAAAAAGAAAAAAGGGTTTTACCAAAAAAAAAAAAATTGTTTTTAAGTTGAAATGTTTATATATTTTCTAAAGCCTGATTTATATCTAAGATACCACTATAATTTTTAAATAAAATATACCTTTATCTTGGAGTTTTTAAAATAGTATTATCCATCAATGACTAAGAAAAAGAAAATGTTCGATAGACGTTAAAAAATTTTTTTGGTTTTGGTTTTTGTTTTCTTTTTTTTTTTTTTTTGCCATCAGGAAAATATTTTTTTGCCGTCAGGAAAATAACATAACCGAGTTGAATGCAATTTTTTCTAAAAGGAACTATAGCCACATTCTCAGATAAAATCTTTTTTGATGGACACCAATTTTTAAATCACAGTTGAATTTGCAATTATTTATTTTCAGCAAAATCTTTTCTTTTTCCTTTTAAATATTTGTCTCCACCCCTCTTTGCTTCAAAAACAGAAACAATATAGTAACTAAGACCTTGGAGAATTCCTCTCACAGACTGGAGCCTGTGTCCATTGTGGAACTACAGCGCAACCTGGTGGTAATTAATGCTATTACCGCGGTTTATGGGCGTGAACAAAGTTTCAAAACCAAAATTAAGGAAAGTTTTGTGTTTAGGCTTTTAGAAAATATACTGTCAGGAAAGAGAACAATGGGAGCGCTCTCTTTGCATCATAACCATAAATGGAACCTTTTAAAGTTTTTTAATATAACATATCTTTTAAGAATAGTAAGTTTACAGATGAGTCATCATACCACCCTATATAATTTTTAACATCCACATATTTTCACAAATATAATTTTTTATTCATATTTCCCTACTTTAGGACTTTTACAATTATCTGAACAATATTTCAAGAGCATTTAAGAGGAAAATAAGATCTTTGATCAGTAATACAGGAAAGTAAACCAAGTAGTTTATGAGCCCTGGGAAGATTCTTTTCTTCTTTGTACCCTAGGTACAGAAAGCACAGTCAAGAAAAAAAAGAAAAAGATGCATTTGTCATTAGACTTTTCCCTAGCCTTCAAATTTCAGCTAACAAAAACCTCATTAATTAAATTCATTTCCATTCTTGCAAAGGAAATGTATTGTTGGATATTTTTTTTCCTAAAAGAAAACACAATTTTATATGGTTTTCTTTCACAACTAGCAGCATATTGATGTAAAATTTTATAGACAAAATAAGGATTCAGAGTAGCTGTAGTATTTTATGTGTTTATTATATTTTATACTCATTCTCTTGTCTAATCCTCTCAATCACCCTATTAAGGATCAATACCTCCATTTTACATGCTAGGAAACTGAGGCTTAAGGATATGAAATAACTTCTTCAAGGTCACCCAGCTAGTGGGTGACAAAAGGGACTGAACGCTGGCTCTGCCTGTTTCAAAGCCCATGCTCAGGATCAGGCACTTGATAGGCCCTGAGCAAATAGTTGTTTACTCAATGCACAAACGCACAGATTGTGAGGATATTAAAAGTAAACCTGAACTAGATCCAACACCCAGTAATTTTTCCAGTGTGGTTTTATACTTTGCACTTTCTCTTGCTTGTTCCTGCCATTGCACTGTTCGGAGCCTGCTAAGTCCCCACTATTTTCTGCAAAAGAACAAAGAAGAGGAACCAGGCCAGATGGGGTCACCTGAGCCCCAGCCCCAGGCTGTTTTATCCACAGGGCACTAACAGGGGATCTTTACCACCTTTGTGCTTTAAACCCCTTTGGAAGTCTAGCAAAGCTTCTGGAACCATTTTTTTAAATAATCTTTTTAAATATATTACAAAGAAAACCAACTTTTTTAAAATAAAATTTTCAAACAATAAAAACTAATTTGTCATATATGTGCTGGTTTATTAATGCATTAAATAACAAGATCTAGCAGCAGATTTAATGCTATTATATTTTCGAAGTAGTAATAAGTGTAAATGATATTTTGAGATATCTGTAACCCCTGTAATGCAACATCAATTTATCTGTGATTTCCATTGGTGAGAGAGATATTGTTAATATAAATGTGATGTGTGGCCTGTATTCATATATAAAGAAAATGACAAATTTCAGTTTGAAGTTAACAAAAACAAAGGATTTTTTTTCATCCAGGTTCATTGACCTCTCCTGAATTAATAAATCAATGCTAATCTTAAATGAGTTACTCACATATAAATCTTTTCAGAAACTGAATTATTGAAAAATTCTTAAATTCTGTCAAAAATGCTTACAATAACGTATATATTTTCCTTTAATATCAATGGTATGATACAAGCCAAGCCTCCAAAAATAAGCATGGGTCTAGAACCTAGAAAGGTGTTAATCTTGCCTGAATCTTGTGACATTAATCAACAAATAATATGATTATTTGCCTATAATAATAATCAGCTTGACTTAGCAAACAATTATGAAGCAGTTACTATTCTAGACACTATTTGGGGATTTTTAACAATAGGTTTTAAAAGTGAATAATTCTGTATCAGTTGTTAGTGTTGCATTTATAATTTTCTTTTTTTCATCTTTTATTTAAATAAGATTTTGGGGGTACAAGTGGTTTTTTGTTACATGGATGAATTGCACAGTGGAGAAGTCTAGGCTTTTAATATACCGGCCACCTGAATAGTGTACATTGTACCCGATAGGAAACTTTTCATCTCACACCCTCCCCCTTCTGCAGCTCCAAGGTCCATTGAGTCACTCTGTATGATCATTACTTTCAAAGCAGTTCTACACACATCTTTCATTCAAACCTAATTACAACTTCAAGAGGCAAAGCAGGATCTGGAGACGTATTCATTACTTCTGCATTCCCATAATCAACCCCACTCCAGACACATGGTAGGCACTCAGGAAATGAACTTTGCTCCACTCCTATCCCCTGAGCAAGCCCCAAATGAGGGTTGCCAGATAAAATACAGAATACCCAGTTAAATCTGTATTTCAGATAAACAAATAATTCTTTAGTATATCTCACGTAATAATTTTTTAATATATGACCCATGCAATATGGGGCACACACATTAAAAAGATAACTTGTTGTTTATCTGGATTTCATATTTAACTGGGCATCTTGTACTTTTGTTGGCTAACTGTGGCAACTCTTTCCTGAATTTCTCTGCCTGAGAATGGAGAGGAACAGGCCAGAAGTAAAGGGGACATAACACCCCTGTGAGCAACCCACAATCCAAGATGGATAAAGGCACTAACTTTCTCTCTTTGTGGGGTAACAATTTTGAGCATGTTCTACAAAGTCTCCCAGAGGTTCCTTGCAGGTTAGAGTCCTGGTCACCCTCAGTGGTAACCTGCCCATTAAGGCACCTGTATTGGTTTTCTTTTTTTTTTTTTAATTCTACTTCTCTCTTCAGCTACCTCTTTTGATTTTATTTGTCTTGGACAACAGTCAGTCCTGGCACTGGCACTGGTTTTCTTTCCCTCCTTCTCTCACCTCCTTACTCCCCTTTCTACGATTCCTGGAGTCACCTCCCAAATAAATCTTCATTTACATTCTTGTTTTAAGATCTGCTTCCTAGGGAACCCAAACTAAAACAAAATGCTTATTCAGTTAAATCCTCATTTGCAGATGAGAGGTTAGTGGACTGTGCCAGGTGCTGACGGCACTGAGATGGATAGTGATAGGCCTGATGCAGCCCTTACCCAGCACTGCTTCTGGCTACCAGGCATGCTCCTGTCGTGTGCCAGCCCCTGGGAGTATCCCTGCAGTGTACCTTGGCTGATCCTCTCCACCGGTCCTTAAATTGCAAATGGGTAAATTGATGCTCAAGGGTTTTCCAAAGCCATGCAGCTATGGTAAATGCCATCATCCTGCAACACACTGCCTCCCTGTGCCCCACGAGCATACAGAGGAGTTTAGGACATGACTCTCTTGAGGAACTTAAAAGTGAGTCCAGAACACACAACCTTTATACATGAGAAAATAACTAGCAACACAAGAGAGTAAGTGAAAGTGCATGATGGGTAGCTCAGAGAAAAAATCCCATGGGATTTAGAAGAGAGATAAGGGTGAACTGGAAATACTGGGAAGTCTTCTCATGGGAGGTTGGATTTAAGCTGAATCATAGTGAATGAGTTAGATTCAACTGTGAGACACAGAGCAGGGAGCCAGTTCTGGGTGAGAAGGATGCATAAGCATGGTTCAGAAGCAGGACTGGGCATGTGTACTGTGACTGTAAACAGATAGATGGCCTCAGGACAGCATACAGGGGACCAGGCCATATTGTGGAGGCCTGGGAATGCCAGGTGCTATGGTTTGAATATTTGTCCCTTCCAAAACTCATATTGAAATTTAATCTCTAATGTGGCAGTATTGAGAGATGGGGCCTTTAAGAGGAGATTGGATCATGAGCACTATGCCACCATGAATGGATTAATCCATTCATGGATTAATAGGTTAATGGATTAATGGGTTATCATGGGAGTGGGACTGGTGGCTTTATAAACAGAAGAGAGACCTGAGCTAGCATTCTCAGCACCCTCACCACATGATACCCTGGAAGGGGTATCTTGACATGCTCCAAACCACTAGGCCCTTAGAAAATTGAAATGGGCAGATTCCAATGAAGCTGGTGACCTGGAACCCCTAAATTCAGTTAAGCCTTCTTTGCCAAGAGAAGCAGCTCTTCCAAGTGTGCTTAAGGAATTCAGTCTCCCTTGGCCTGAACAACTTTCCTGGCATACGCAGAGGAAGGTAGCCAAACCCTTGAGGAGACTGGACTTCAAGCTTCAGTCTCAGACACAAAGACAACGGCTTCACAGAGACTCAATTGCATAAGGTCAAATTTCTGTTACAAATCCTCGAGTGTTCATGTATGTGTGTCCTGGTGTTTCTGCTTCTCTGATTGAATCTATAGTGTTGAAGTTGAGGTCACTATCACTAATTCCAGGCCTTGATGTTCTCCTAATGTACCTTCCTTAAAGAGTTATTTTCTACCTGTCTGGGAAAGGCAAAAATCATACCTATCTTCCTCAATTTGGCTCAAGCAATTCAGAACATTATTAAGCAATTTTAATAAAATCACCATGAGTTATCATCAATCTGTCCCTTATGCACAAAAAAAGAATGATATGAGAAAAATCTATAATTTTTCTGCTCCAAAAACATTACATAAAGCTAGGGCCACTGGCACACACCTGTAATCCTAGCTACTTGGGAGACTGAGGCAGGAGGATCAAATGAAACTAAGAGCTCAAGGCCAGTCTGAGCAATATAGCAAGACCCCTTGTCTCTAAAAAAAAAAGTGTATATTTTTTTCAAAAGTGTTGTCTTCATATTTTTCTTTATTTTGTGCTTGACATTTCCCTTTATTTTGTGTTCTTTTGTTTAAGGAATGCAAAACA
>CAUYSK010095955.1:0-13774 GCA_963575035.1 Avahi laniger | reverse complement strand
TCTACTTTGTTTTTCTTTATTGTTCTTGTCAGCATCCAAAATACTACAGTTTTGTTTGGATGTTTATTTGTCAGTGCCCCCAATCTAAAATGGAAGCGCACAGAGAGCAAGGATCTCTATTTTGCTTACTGCTTTAACTTTATTGTCTAGAAAAGTGCTTAGTGCATAACGGGTACTTAATATTTGTTTTAAAGCTGGTTGCAGGAAACTTAGATTATAGCAAATAAAACCTCCCACCCTAAATGCAAATTAAAACCACAATGAGATATCACTTATCTCCAGTGAGACTGGCCTTTATCAAAAAGTCCCAAAACAATAAATCTTCTTGTGGATGCGGAGAGATAGGAACACTCATGCACTGTTGGTGGGATTGCAAACTAGTGCAACCTCTCTGGAAAGCAATATGGAAATATCTTAAAGAGATACAAGTAGAAGTACCATTGGATCCAGCAATCCCATTACTGGGCATCTACCCAAAAGAGCAAATGATACTGTATAAGAAAGACACCTGCACCCGGATGTTTATAGCAGCACAATTCACAATTGCAAAGATGTGGAAACAACCCAAGTGTCCATCAATACATGAGTGGATTAATAAAATGTGGTATATGTATACCATGGAGTACTAGTCAGCTTTAAGAAACAATGGTGATATAGTACCTCTTGTATACTCCTGGATAGAGCTGGAACCCATTCTACTAAGTGAGGTATCCCAAAAACGGAAAGACAAGCACCACATGTACTCACCATCAAATTGGTATTAACTAATCAACACACAAGTGCACATATAAGAATAACATCTATTGGATGTTGGGCAGGGGAGAGGGGGGAGGGAGGAGGAGAGAGGAGGGGACGGGTATATACATACACAAAGAGTGCGATGCGCACCACGCGAAGGATGGACATATTTGAAACTCGGACTTAGGGGGGGAGGGGGGGCAAGGGCAACATACGTAACCTAAACATCTGTACCCCATAATATGCTGAAATAAAAAATAAAAACCTCCCACCCTGCCCTAACATGCAGCAGTCAGCCTCCCTTCTCTTCAGCTTGCCAGGCAACATAACTTAATTAACATGCACAGGTCAGTCCTTGATTTCAGCTAAGAGAAGGTGCTTAGCCCCTGTTTTGATCTGTCTCTGTGATAAAGATATACTTAGATAGCTTTAACATAGTGGTATTTAGTACCCACAGACACTGAGAAAGGAGCTGCAGCTAGAACTTGGGAAGCTTAGCTGAGCTGTGCAGGGTCTGCATTACTACAAGGAATCTCTCCCGCATCTCTCATGCATTGCCTATGGGTGCAACAAACACCCGCCTTGCCCATCCCTATGACCCTATTCACCCATTGGTACAATTAACAAAACAGAAATTCATGTAAAAGCATTGTTGAATTCTTTATGGCCTTATAATTCATCTAAAAAAGATAGTACTATTTTGTGTATATATTCATTCTCTTTAAGTTCCTCGACACTAATTTCCTACTTTTAAATAACACTTTAAAATCGTGTCTTTAAAGTAATGAACATTTATTTTAGAAAATTTTGAAAATCAAAGAAAATATAAGAAAGAAAAAATAATGATCACTCAGTCCCACCATTCAAGTGAGACCACTGTTAGTATTTTATAATTCTTTATGGTCTTTTGTCTATTCAAAGGATTTTTTTTTCACATAATCTAACTATGCCAATTCCTATATTTTCCATTTAAAATATCATGGTTGAAAGTTACATTTTCTAAGTACCTATAAGCAGTCATAATAATTTGGGAGTACTTAAAGATGGTTTGGCCAACACTCAGCCAACCATTCTTTTTGAGGAAATCTAGATTGAGTAAATTGTTTTCCCAGAGGCCATCTCCCTAGGACAGCTGCTTAAGCCAAAGAGGTTAATAATTACATTGAAATCTGTACTGTATGGTCTTGTAAAATGGTATGTGGTTTGCCATTAAAAATTATAATTACATTAACCTTGTGCATCCAGAAGTGAGAGCCCGAGGGCTGACCTTTTCCCATTCCTTACTCATACCTATCTATAAGTGTGGCTTTGCTGGGATGAGCTTTACCTCTTCAAGGTGAGTTAAGAGGGGGCTCTCCTGCTGCCATTAGTGGAATTACTGCTTTAATTTAATTACAGATTGTCTTCAATGAGCTGGATGTTGTTGAAGTGTCATTTCTCCTGAAAGTTTGTGATCAGTTTGGTTATTCCTTAGAATATTTAATAGTCTCTTTCTTGACTCTAATTAGCTTACTAGTACCTAAGCAAAATAGCCATTATGAGTTATGGAAATGTAATTGCTCCACCACCTGGTCAGCTATAATATTTTATTATAGCAATAGAAATGAAAACAATATTATTTACCTATGAAAGAATTTATTAAAAAGTATATATAAAAATGAGAGGTTTTTAAAAACAGGTTATTTTTAGAAGCTCATGATTGTGAAATCATTTTTTTTTTTTTGCTTCATGTTGATGGCTTTTTAAAAAAACTTACTTTCCAAGTTATGTCCAAATTCCCATATGTTTATTAAATCCATGTTCTTATTTCTATGTGAGCTAGTGACTTACATAAATTTAAAGTAGGACCTTTCCTAAGGGTATTTAATATTACAAGGAAATCTTTAATTAACTTCAAAGCATACCAAATTAATTAATTACTCTAAAAAGCAAAACACAATGCCATCAAACTCTGTTAATACATATGTAGTCTCCACAGACATTGGTCAGTGCCCATGTCTCTAGCTTACAATTTAAAAGAAAGACTATTTGGGAATTGCCTTTTTATTTTTTTATCTGTTTCTTGTTTTCCCCAGTCCTTTAAGTTACTAAACCCTCTTATATAAAAAGAAAACAGTCCATAATGCTTTTGCTTCTTTGAGATATTTCCAAGACTGACTGCTCTCAGCACTGTGGCAATCCCCCAAATAAATGAGCTGCTCAAAGTTCGCTAAACTGGGAAGCAAGAACCTGGGAATCTGGTTCTTCCTTTGCCATCGGCTTCCAGTGTGGATTTGGGAACCCATTTCAGTTTTCTGGGTCTGAGTTTTCTTATTTGTAACTTGAGGCTCTATTTGAAATCACCCAACTTCCAGCACTAAATAATCTATGACTTTAATTTGTCAATGAATTGCAATTACACTTATAAATGACAAAACATTCAATTCCTCATAAAACATGAATGCTTTAGAGCCATGTGTCTAGTCTTGATTACAAAGGAATTATGTTAAATATCTTAGTAATGTGAGAAATGGTAGAGAGATTGTGTGTGTGTGTGTGTGTGTAAGCAGTGGGATACACGCACTTGCATGTGCACACACACACACTATCCTTCTCACCTCATTTCCCACGATGCTGTCAATGGACAACAGCATCGCTTTTTGGAAAATCCTCCGAATGCAGGTCTTTAAATGTTCAAGGGCCAGCAACTATAATATCAGAACCAGGGGACTTCAGAAAGTCATCTATCTCCAAACTTCTAGAAAGCATGAACGTTAAACCATCTTGGAAAAATTTGTGTTATCAAGTGATGATTCCTTCATTTGTTCATTCATGACATAGTTCCTGAGCACTTACTGAGTGCCAGCCTCTGGGCAAAGAACAATAACCACAAAGAAAGAGGGAATGAATGAGGAAGAAGAGAATTTCGCAGGGCATGGTGACAGGGATAGGGCGAGTTATTTTGGAGTTCATCCCCTAAGATTCTAGTGTTTGAATTTGATGACCTTTAATGCTGACCTTGCAACAGCAATAAAAACTTGATCATGAGAATCCTTTTCACAAAGCTACCAGAAGGTGTGGTGGCGAACAGGAGGTGGTGGTGGTGGTGTTTCAAAGTATCTAGAATCTAGAATGCCATGATATTTGTCTGGAAAATAGAAGGTGATGTCACTTAAATGCAAGGCACGAAGTAAATTGCTATGTCTGAGGAGTCAGATTGGAAGCAGTCACTAAAGGAAAAGAATAAACCTGAATAAACCAAAGGTCAAAATAAATATAAGTGCCAAACACAAGGCAATTAGACCCTAAAAATGTGTTTCACAGTAATGAAGTGTCTTGGATAGGAGGAGAGAATTCACAAAGGCTCAAGGCCCCTGGTCTCCTCTTATTCTCTCTTTACCCAGCTTGTTACCCACAGAACTCGAGTTCTGCCTCTCCCCACCACACTGTCACCTCAGGCGCTCTTGGATCTTCAATGTGCTGGCCATGACTTAACCTCATTCTGCTTTCAAGTGTCCCTATACAATACACTTTTGCCACTACTTCAGGGTCCAGCGTGGCTCGCGTGATTAAAGCTGTTTCCATTTTCCACGTTCATCTTTTATCATCTGAGGACCATTGCCTGCCTTCTCTTCTGCAGCTGCTGTTTCTGGGTAAATACCAGGGCCACCCAGTGAATGGTTGTCTTCTCTTTCTTGCTAGATTCTGGAGTATTTCCAATGTTCCCACAGGGCACAGCTTGCCTCCCCTCAATGCTTCGCCACGGGGTCAAATGTGAAATGGTCCCATTTCAGGAGCTGTTTTTGTAGAAATGGGTACCGAGGAAGACTCAGAACCCATTGCAAACGGCTGCAGAGGCTGGTGCTTTTCAGAAGACAAAGGACTTGTAGGTATAGTTTCCGCTGCTTCTCGCTGAACCCACCTTGGCCAGCGCAGAAGTATGCTTATGCTGCTAGGTGTAACCGCACATTTTCATCTAAGCGTTTCCTTCAGAGTGATCACCTCAGGAGGTTTACATGTATTATGACAATGTTAAAGATATTTTTGAAATTCCTCTTTTACAGTTTCAAGAACAAATTTATACTATCAAGGAAATTAGGGTCAGTTTACAGCTGCACCCCTATCCAAAACTAGTCCAACTCATCAAGGTTGGTCTCTTGTTTCAGAAATCAAATCTATCTTCTCCAAAGACAGTCAGAAGAAAGTACTTTGAACACCATGCCAAGAAGGGGCTTACAAAAGTTTGCCAAGAATTGCAGCACTAAGGTCTCTCAGAGATACCACTTTGATTTATTTAGATGGATTATGTCTGCAATATTTATTTTAAGGAAATCAAGCAAACCTCAATATTTGGCTTCTTGGTCTAGGGTCTCATTTTTCCCAGAAGGATCACACATCTTGGCAGAATCTTTATGTTTTCTCATTGTCTCAGAATTCCTTATACTGAAATTTGATCACCAGGTAAATTGATAGTTTATTTCTAAAAGATGGATTCATTTCCAATTTTAGAAATTTGCACTTGGAAATTTTGCAACCTGGACTTACCATTCATCTGGCATTTTCTCTGCTAGGTACTTTGAAAGATATATAAATGAAACTGGACATTCTCTTTCCCTTTTTTTGAGGCTTGGTGAACTCCTACTCATCCTTTAAGATCCAGTTCAAATGTCACCTCCTTTGGAATTTTTCACATTATAGAGGAGAAAATTACAAAAATATCTTAAACAGGTAAAATTAACATAGGATTAATGTGGCAGTGATTATAGGAATATTTACGACACTACTGTGCAAGAAGTTAAATGAGAAAACTAGTGTTCTCTACCAATGTATGTGCAATGGAAAAAAGGCATCATTTCCACAAAGAATCATTTTATACAGAGGTTATACAAGGCCAGACGATGCCTCTTGAATACAACATTAAAAACTACCATGAGCTGTATAATAAAGTTGGGTTTTTTTCCCAGAATAACTGGGATATTCCAAAATGACAGCAGTTGGCTGATGAATGATGTAAAATTATGTCAACAATGATTTTTTTACCATTTTATTATTAAAATTATCAAACGGAAATGTTTAAAGAATTTTACAATGGACACCTATTTACTCACCATTTAGAATTTACCATTAACATAATCACTATGCTTTTCTTATCGCATATCAATTTTTTTACCCATTCTTCTACTCATTTTACCTTTTTGAAGTATTTCAGAGAAAACCATAGGCATTGGTATATTTTTCTCTAAGAGTTCATTGTGCATATCATTAATTGGAGTTCAATATTTATTTGTTTTTTTGAAATAAAATTTATACACAATGAAATGCACAAATAAGTATACACACATTGAGTTTTGACAAATGCTTACACTTGTATAACCCAAATGCCTATCAAGACGTAGATCATTGTCTTTATCCCAGAAAGTTCCATTATGTTCCTTCCTAGTTCATCTCTGTCCCCAAGCCCCATAGATTAATTTTCAAAATGAATTTTTTAAAAAATTCAATATAACTTATTATATTCATCTCCTCTTACTGGGCTTTGGTGATTTTGTCCTGCAGGATGAGGTACCTAAACTATTTGGCAAGAAATGTGATGCGGCACGTTTGGAATCTATTAAAGTAAGACACTAAATTTTACTCTGTATTTGTTGCTCGTGTACGTCAAGGAGGAACAAGACTGGCTGAGTGATTGATAATATATTCTTTGCAAAATTACCAAGTAAAATATGCTGTCCACATATGGCACTTTGCCTATAGATTTTATTTGTAAAAGTGATTCTCCATGGGTCTTTTTAAAAAAAAATTTTTGTGTATATTATTTAAGGTATACAACATGATGTTATGATATACATATCTGCATATCTAGATGCATAGAGATAGTAAAATAGTTATTATAGTGAAGCAAATTAACATAACCGTCATCTCACACAGTTACCTATTTTGTGTGTGTGTGTGTGTGTGTGTGGTAAGAGCAACTACAATCTTATTCATTTAGCAAAAATCCGGGATACAATACAATATTATTAATTATAGGCATCACATCACAGATTTCTAGACTTGTTCATCCTACATATCTGCTACTTTGTATCCTTTGACTTTCATCTCCCCATTTCTTCTCCCCACCTCACCCCTTGTAAACACTATTTTATTCTGTATCTCTGTGTATTTTACTTTGTGGTATAGGTGATTTGGGGGGCATTATATAGTTACCTTCCCCACTGCTTGGGGGCTCTGAGGGGAGAGTGAGGCTGTCCACACTCCTCAGTGTATTCACCCCTGGGGTGGCCCATCCTGTCTCTGAACCACCAGGCTTTTTGTCTTCTTCCCTCCGTCTTAGAAGGAGAGGAGAGGACACAACCCAAGGAGAACTGCCTTGCAGTTGGGTCATATCCCTAGAACAGGGAAGCATTATTGTTGAGAAAGCTCCTCTAGCTGAAATGGAATGAGGGAAGGAGACATGAATGAATGCAAGCGTGTGTCCTGGCATGGTTTTGGACTAGTGAAACAAAGGTGAAGAAGGTAAAGTAAGTACTGGAGAAAAGGGCAGAAAAGAAAATAATAAATACTGAGATAACATTTGAGAGAGATTCCCTAGGTCTCTCTTTATAGAGCTATCCTCCAATAGCTGATTTCCAGCCCCTGAGCGCTGATGACTGCTTGGTTCTGAACTTTGTGTTCACCCCCTCCTGCAGGACAAAATCACCAAAGCCCAGGAACTCTGGCCCCTTTGCTGCTCTCAGAGGGACAGGGCAACCTGACTATTCTAGCCAGAGAGCAGAACAGGTAAACAAAGGAGCTAAAACTGTCTAGCAGTGCTTAGCACTATAATACTGGGATGGTTTGCTTTTATGGATGGCTGCAAGAAAAATTACTTAAAATGAACAACAGTGTAGAATTCTCCTATTATATTCCTATTTCCTGTATCTTAGTGTTAACACAAATACCAGTTCTAACGCATATAACCAATTTCTAACTGAGCTTTCAATTGTTTGCCCTTGCAACTATTCTGTATAAACAATGTCTCATATATTGACATGCACAGATAATGTCACTGTCTGTATATACAATGTTACATTGTTCAAGGAACTTAATTTTAATTTATGAATTGGTTAGCCACTTCACTAATGTGCCAATTCTAATACCTGCTTTTTGCAGATGGCAGAGACTCAGACACAAGGTACTACTTGAAATCATCAAACTTCCAAGTTGGATGAATTCAGAAAGCCACTCTCTGATTTTGATTACTCACGTAGTCTCTGCCTATTGAAAATACAACGGTCTGCCCTACCTCAGGCAAAACTGTGGAAATGAACTCCTTCTTTCATTTAATATTTGGTAAAAGGATCCCTGATAGGAAATGTTGCACAGACTTTAATTCTACTTCCTCAACAAGCCCCTCTTAACTTCAGCCCTCTCCAACCCAGCACCCCTACCACAAAAACACTCTGACTTCCCAGCTAGCTCTTCCTATCTTTTTACCTGTCTTGTACTACAGACTTCCCCAACAAACAAATGGAAGGCACTCATAACTACACAAATCCAAGATGAAAGCTCTGGATTAGAAGGCCCTTGTGCAGTGAGGGTTTATAAAAGTAACCAAACTTCTACTGACAGCCATGGGGGGGGCCACCGCCTAGCACATAGAAAGAGCTTGATGCAAATATGAAGGAATAAATGGATAAAAGAGGCCCGATGGACACTTAACAAAAGGTACAAAGCCAATCTCTGCTCTCAAAGAGCTTCTAGTCCATTGGGAGAGTTAGAAAATGCTAATTGAACAGCTGAAGAATACTTATTCAGAACAACTTTTCAACACTTGCAACTAATTTAGTACCAACTTGGTCCAGAAAGGCCAAGTAGCAATACCAGTGTTAGATGAAGTCAATCAAGAAAGATTGCCTAGGGGAAGGGGTTTGGTAGAGAATTACAGTGATTGCTGAGTAGAAAGGAAAAAAAAAAAAAAAAGGAAAGAAGAAATAGGAGTAAAACATTTAAGGCTTAGGAAAATCCAATTTGCTTGTTCGCAAACTGGGAAAAATAATGTGAAAACATTGTTTGAAGAAGGATAAAATTGCTACATTGTGGTTGCTTGAGGGAAGCAAGCCTGAGGCTGGAAAACCAGCCAGAAGCCTTTGGGATAATGCTAGCGTCAGGATTGAAGTCCAGAGGAGAGCAGTGGAAGTAACATGGAAAAGTAGCTCCCCTTCTAGGCATTGAATAGCACAGACCAAGTCACGTTTACGCCAAACTTGATAATTGCCTCTGACCTCCAGTTTCTATCATTTAAAACTTCACGTTTCCAGGTACAAGTCTGAGTTTTCCTCTCTGCTGGCCAGACTGTTCTAATACTCATCAAGAAAAGGACTGATGGCCGGGCGTGGTGGCGGTGGCTCACGCCGAGGCCGAGGCGGGCAGATTCTTTGAGCTCAGGAGTTCGAGACCAGCCTGAGCAAGAGCGAGACCCCGTCTCTACTAAAAATAGAAAGAAATTAATAGGACAACTAAAAATATATAGAAAAAATAAGCGTGCATGGTGGCGCATGCCCGTAGTCCCAGCTACTCGGGAGGCTGAGGCAGAAGGATTGCTTGAGCCCAGGAGTTTGAGGTTGCTGTGAGCCAGGCTGACGCCATGGCACTCATTCTACCCCAGGCAACAAAACCGAGATTCTGTCTCAAAAAAAAAAAAAAAAGAAAAGGATTGGCTCAAATTTGTGTCTGATCTTAACCAATCTACTTTTGTCTCCTATAAGAAGCGAATGGGAGATTGTCTTCTAGAGTCAACTTGTTAAAATTCCTTTTGGATTTCTCTATGCTTCTCGATTAAGATTTTCCAACTGTCATCTTAATGAACTATTTTCTTAAATAATCGTAGACTTTAATACACTGAAATTTAATGAAATGATCGTTTAAAATGTCACTATATGAATGGTTACTTAAATCAAAGTGACCAGAAATGTTTGGAGTTACCTGAAGATTAATTTATTCCAATGGGCACATTTCTGGGCCTTTATTTATGGGCTTGCAAGAATTTTTAGTTCTGGCAGTTTTATCCAGTGATTTTGTGTCAGTCAGTTTGGATTTGAATACTGGCTGCCTAACTTACTGGCCATGTGATCTTACTTAAACTCTCCAACCCTCAGTTTCTTTATCAGTAAAATGGAGAATGATAACAATACATATGTCATAGAGCAATAGTTCTTAACATGTGATCCCCAGATGAGCAGCATCATAAGTATCATCTGGGAACTTGTTATAAATGCACATTCTCAGGCCCCACACCAGATTTACTGAATCAGAAACTCTGGGGTGACCCCAGCAGTCTGTGTTTGAATAGCCCTCCAGGTGATTCTGATGCTTGTTGAAGTTTGAGAACCACTGTTACAGGGGAAGCATGCTGTGCTTACAGGGGTTGTAATAAGTAAAGAGGATTGCACATATGAAGCGTTTGGTGCAGGCCTGGCACTAAGTGCTCCATAATTGAGTTGGATGATGACAGAGGTGGAGGTGGTGACCACCTTTACAAGCAGGTTAGGGAGGTTCTATGATATGAGGCCACCAAATGGAACACCCTATTTTCAGAAAAGTGAAAACCCATCCAGGCACCTCACAGACAACAAAGCAAATGTTTGATTTTTTTCTAAAATTGCTCAAACATAAATCTAGACATAATTCCCATATAAGAAACAGTCACATCAATTTATCTCTGTTAGTGCTTGAACATAGATCCCTTGAACACAAGCTAATATGCAATCCCAGAAAACAAGATAAAAATACATCAGTTACTATAACTTTTATTGGTGGTTCTAGGTTACTACTCTATCCTAGACTTCCTCTAACATTTATTGTGAATTTGGAAGGCTTATTGTCGTTAGGACTCTGAGAAGTTCATGATTTGCCTGTTTGTTTGCATGGTGATGAATAAAAGCTTAGCCTCTCTCTCTTTTTATTTTCAGTAAAGCTTCCATTGGCCCATCATGGCCAGCATTCCTGAAGTAGAGGTGGGTGGCAACACATTAAGTAAGTGGTGCAGGAGTGAGACTTTTCCCTGATTTAAGGCAGAGGAATCAAGACAACAAAAACTATAGACAAAGTGAAAAATATAGCTCCCATGGCTTTTCTGTCCATTTATTCAACAAATAGTTTTGAGCTTTAACAATGTTTCAGGCCTAGTGCTATGGTGAACAAAACACCCCCTCATGGGACTGACAAATGGGGGAGATACATATTAATCAAGTAGTCATATCACTAATCTAAAAACTATAATTGCCATAAATGCTTTGAAGAGGTCTATAGGCGTAGGTGAGCCTGAAGAGTGAGATTAGACTCAGTTCTTGAGTTGGAGAAGGTTTCCCTGAGGAAGTGAGTTGGATTTGAGATCTGTGGTAGGCAGAATTCTAAGATGGCCCCATGATCTTGATTCCCTGGTTTTGTGCCTATATAATCTCCTTCAGCATAAGCAAGACTCATGACTTACTTCTAACCAATAGAATATGGCAAAGGTGAGGGAAATTCACTCTCATGATCATATTATAATGTTAATATACATTAGACCAAGGAATCGGCAGTGGAAATGGAGAGAAACATGAATCTGAGAAAGGTTTAAAAGGTAAAATTGACAGGATTGTGTGACGGTTCAGAGTTGAAGGTGTGGGAGAGGGAAATATCAAAGATAACTCCTTGGTTTCTGTCTTTGTCATTTGTAGGAATAGAACATTGAAAGACAGTCAGATCGGAGGCAAAGGGTAAAAGATCATGAGTTTTGTTTGTGCCTGTTGAGTGTGAGGCACATATGAAACATCCAAGAGATGCCAGGTAGCTGCACATGGCAGTCCCAAGCTCAGAGAAATGATCTGGGCAAAGGATGAATATGTGGGGATCTAGTTAGTAATTGAAATGTTAGTGGACATGGACTTTCTTGCCCAGGGAGAGACATAAAGGGAGAGGAAAAAAGGCCTCCACTCAAACCTTGTGGAACTCCTCTATTTAAGCTCTGGTAGAAGAAGTAGAGGCCTGGAAAATAAAACAAGAAGGAGCAGCCAGAGAAAAAGGGGGTCATTAGCAGTGCATGGTGACACTTGCCTGATTGTCCTTCCAGGTGTGTCTCTTGGGTGGTGCAGGTGTCTTTGACATGAGGATTACTTGTACACTCTTCATCCTTGATTAACCTAGACGCACTTGGAATCTTTGCCTTTCACTTCTGTTACCATCCAACTCGAATAGTATGCAGAGCACACAGTAGGCATGGCCAAATATTTCTTGAATTGAATCATTTCCTTGATATTCAAGGAAGGGTGGAATGAAGAGATATGGAGGCCCAATTCCTTCAAGTACATAAACAAATGAGCAGAGTACAGGATATTGTTTCATTGGGTAGAAGGTAAACATAAATCTACGTGACTAAAATAGTTCAAAAGTCATTTCAGTAGTTTCTGTTGCTGAAATATGTTTAATCAAATGTTTAATCTCCCAGAGATTCAGAGAACTGATAACAAAACAGAACATTTTGGCCCTACATTGCAACCCGGAGTTAATTATTGTTCATGACTTTGGTGTTCCTTGTCTCAGGTTATTCAAGAAGGTGAACTCCCAGTGAAAAAGGGTGTTAGGAGTGATTTGTTTACTTATTTAAAAATTGCATAAAGAACTTACTACATTCATAATCAGCCTTCAACCAAAACCCACTGGCTGTATAGTAGACTTTGAGCCTTTTTGGGGTGAGTCAAAACATCCCTGATGCCTCATCAGGGACCTGTAGAAGATGATATAATCCCAACAGAGCAACAAAATACAGACCCCTCAGAAAATGATACTAGAGACACCTCTCCCTGCCAAAAAAAAACCACTCTGCCACCCTTTAGAACACTTTTGGCTATGAAGAAGGTACTTGCATTAGTTTCCTAGGGCTGCCATAACAAATTACCACAAACTGCTTAGCTTAAACCAACAGAAATGTATTATCTCACAGCTCTGGAGGCCAGAAGCTCCCTCCAAATGTTCTAGGGAAAACCTTTCCCCTTGTACTGCTTCCGGTGGCTCCAGGTATTCCTTGGCTTGTGGCAGCATAACTCCAATCTCTGTCTCCGTTGTCATGTAGTGTTCTCTTCAGTGTCTCTATGTCTTGACCCTTTCTGTCTCTTACAAGGACACTTGTCATTGGATTTAGGGCCTGCCTGGGTAATCCAGGATAAGCTCATCTCGAGATGCCCACCTTAATCAAATCTGCAAAGACCCTTATTCCAAGTTAGGGCATATTCTGAGGCTCTGGGTGGACATATCTTTCAAGGGATCACCATTCGACTCACTAAAACTTGCTAACAGCTCATGAGGTAAGCAAGCCCAATATTCCCACATTAAAAGAAAAAAACAGACCTTCCAGAATTTATTAAAAATTTATCTAAAGTGGCAGGGAGCTTAACTCTAGACTTTCTGAAAAGCCTGCCTGAAAAGATGATTTCCTGATATCAGGTAAGGAGCTGCATTAGGGAGCCCCTTCCAGGATAGGATTTGATACCCCCCAAAGTACCTTCAGGCACTTGGTTGCAAGTGTCACTCCTTGAGGGTCTCTTTGAAACAGGCACAAGCTAACTAAACAAAAGCATGTGCCTGGGAAAGATGACTCATCAGTTGGCTAGTACATTAGCGGAGATTAATTTGTTTGATTAATTTATCTCCCCACATCACCTAATTTACTACCAAATAATAAACTGTATGTTTGAACAAATCTAATTCATGCTATTATTAATAATTTTTTAAGAGATACAAAATCTAGTCAAGACGAACTCAGTTTATAAATTTTTCACACTATTATACCTGTTTATTTCTTCCTAATACAGGATTCTGTCTTGCCAAGAATTGGTTCTGGCCAGAGAAAGAGCCTTGTGGAGGGGATAGAAGTGCACCTCTGTCTTGTGAGGCTCAGGAAGCCAAATAACCCACCAGCCTGCCATTGAACTTGCACCAGTTGGCATGGTTTTCTTCCTCTGTAGACCCAATGACAGCATGATGATTTATTAAGCATTTTTAAAATATAAGCTATGGTGTCTCATGGGGAAGGATTGGC
>CAUYSK010095953.1:0-16327 GCA_963575035.1 Avahi laniger | reverse complement strand
GAGGTGGGCGGATCGTTCTGAGCTCAGGAGTTCGAGACCAGCCTGAGCAAGAGCGAGACCCCATCTCTACCAAAAAATAGAAAGAAATTAATTGGACAGCTAAAAATATATCTAGAAAAAAATTAGCCGGGCATGGTGGCTTATGCCTGTAGTCCTAGCTACTTGGGAGGCTGAGACAGTAGGATTGCCTGAGCCCAGGAGTTTGAGGTTGCTGTGAGCTAGGCTGATGCCACGGCACTCGCCCCAGGCAAGAGATTGAGACTCTGTCTAAAAAAAAAAAAAAAGAACAACAAAAAAAAAAGAACAGAGTTTGTCTACCAAGCAGAAGGAAAGGTTCATGAGAGGAAGTATTTAGAATGGTGCCCAAGTTTCTGTTTTAGGCAGCCATGAAAATAGTTGTGCTATAAACTGAGATAGGAAATTAGAACAGAAGACCACATTTTGAAAGAGAAATAATAAATTTAGTTGTAAATCTGTTGAGTTGTACATTTAAAAGGAGCATCTCGGCCGGGCGCGGTGGCTCACGCCTGTAATCCTAGCACTCCGGGAGGCCGAGGCGGGCGGATTGTTTGAGCTCAGGAGTTCGAGACCAGCCTGAGCAAGAGCGAGACCCCCCATCTCTACCAAAAATAGAAAGAAATTAATTGGACAGCTAAAAATATATAGAAAAAATTAGCCGGGCATGGTTGCGCATGCCTATAGTCCCAGCTACTCGGAAGGCTGAGGCAGTAGGATTGCTTGAGCCTAGGAGTTTGAGGTTTCTGTGAGCCAGGCTGACACCATGGCACTCATTCTAGCCAGGGCAACAAAGTGAGACTCTGCCTCAAAAAAATAAATAAATAAAAATAAATAAATAAATAAATAAATAAAAGGCGCATCTCTTGAAGGTATCTTTCAGGTAACAAAATCTCTTTTCCTTATAAAGGAGACATAAATTATAGCTATAGATTTTGGAGTTTCTAACATGGAGATTATATTGGCACCCGCAGCAGTGCACGAGATCCCCCAACAAAGATTACATACAAAGTGAAAAGAGAAGAATCAAGTTTAGAATCTTTGGAGGCATCAACATTCAAGGGAAGTCAGAATAATAAGGCTCATTTAAAGAAACCAAAAAATAATGGTCAGATAGGAGAAAACTTGGGATAGGAGGGACAGACAGCACATAATTCATGAAAACAGAAAATTTCAAGTAGAATGGAGGCATCCCAGGTGACGATTACTTTGAAGTGGTCAAGCAATGTGGTAAATTACGTTATAATAATCCATATTTGGTGCCTTCCCCTCTCAGAGGAGAATTACACATTCCCCTCCTAAAGAAGTCAGGAATGGTCTGATGACTTGCTATGATCAATGAAATATGACTGGAAGTGATGTATATCACTTTGAAGAACTGTTAAGAGTTAACCCACGGTTCACCAAGTTCTCTTACCCTGTGGCCATGATAATCCAAAATGCTCAAGACAAAGACTATTCCATCAGTTCCAGGTACAGAATTCAGACAGCTCGGGGCAGAGCTAGAGCCAGCCAGAGACGGCCATATAATGTGAGGAAAAAGTCAAATGTTGTGCACATAAGCCACTGAGATTTGGGATTATCTATTACTGCAGCTGGCAACCTAATCTATTATTACAGACACAGATAAAATGAGGAAATAAAACAGGAAGTTTCATAAAGTACAACTATTTTCGTTGCCAAAAATGAGGATCAAAAAATGGCAGGAAAATCAAGATAATACTCATAGAGGTGACATTTAACATTGACCTACCTAGGAACCAACCAAGAAACAGAAACTACCGTAAGTACTTAGAACAGAAGGGATGCAATGCAAAGAACCAATTGAATAGATATTAGAAAAGTTAAAATATCAACCGGGTGGTAGTGAGGCAACCCAGAAACTGACAACAGTAGGAAGTCACCACCAATCTCGGCTGGAAAGAGAAAGAGAAGAGGTGGTGTGACCAGAGCTCAGAGGCTGTAGTCCCCCAGAAAAAGCTGGAACTGATGCAGACCTTTCCAATAGGACCTGGAGCCTCAGACATGGTGCAGCCACTTCCAGGGACTTCTCCCACATAGAGAGGCAGAGGGAGAAACACAATGATTTTTCCCTTTTCCCACCTCCTACCTACTGTCTAGGCCTTCCCAGGGCAGAATCCAACCCAAATATCAGCCGACCTGGGAATCTGAGAAATGCAACTTGCAGCAATGTGTATCATGTTCCCTCTCCCCTTCCCCCAACACAGAGCAGAACAGAAGAAGGGTAGGGACTGGATCCAAGGGAAAACAGCCCCAAGACTGGCACAGGCCCCATCTGAAGGCAGATGGTGGCAGACATTCTAGGTACTAAGAAACTTGGTTTTTCATTACGGTGTAAGAGCATTAGCAGGAAAGGGATTTAGTTATCTGTTCAGGGTGGCTAGGGGAGACCACAGGTGACGAAAGGAATATAGCTGAGAGTAGACACATAAACAAAGGCCAGATATTGAAGGGCCTTGCATACCACACTCAGGAGCTTGAAAACTATTCTATGGGGGTCATGACAAAATTATGCCTTGAAAAGATAATTCTGTGATCATTGTAGATAGAGTTGGGGGAAGAAAGGATAGTTCATAACCTATTTGCCTAAAGATGACGTAGTGGTAGAGGGGTCTGTGAAAGCTATTGAGTAGCCCTAGAGTCACTACAGACTTAATAAAAACTGGAATTCCAATTATAGAGACTCCAAACCAATGAAGTTAGTAAGATACTAGTCTTGTCAGACAACATTTTGAAAATTCTTTTTTGTTTTTTAAACTTAAAAATTTCTGGAAATACTGTCAGATAAAGAAGAGTTATAAAATGGAGATATTTAACTTAGGGATAAAGAGAGGGGAAGAAATGTTTACATCCCACTTAAAATGCTTGGTTATCTTTATAAAATCAGGCTCTCTGGAGTTTATGATCCAAGGAAAAAATTATCTAGCTAGATGCTTCTAAATGGAGACCCCAGAAATAAAAATAGGACAAACTGAAAAATCTATTCATTGCTTTAATCATCTTTTTCAGAGGTCTCTACATTTTAGGGTGTTTAGTCTATAATTGGGTAGTTTCAGCTGGGGACACGGGAGCATCATCCTCTTTCCACTTCCGCCTTTGTTCTCTCTTTGTCTTGCCGTCACACCAAATATGAAAGGGCCTCCTGAAAGGCAGAAGGACAATAAAAATCAGAGCAGCTTACATGTAATTAGCATGTTTAAAAAAAATATTTACTTTCACTTTCCCATTTAGCCACCATTTTATTAATGGGAAAACAAAGACTCAGGGTGGTTAAGTCCCATCAAAAATCACCACGATGGTCAGTGGTGAAGTCACAACTAGAACACACGTCTCTGTCATTTAAAAATTGTTTCTGGAAATGAAGCAATTGTACTCTCCCTGAGGTTCCAGGATGTGCAAATTTTAGATGAGCGTAATCAGTGAAGGGGAAATACACCTTTAGCAGTGGCAATCGGATGAGGTGGGCATTCAGTGTGATTCAGACCCTCCCCCTTGGCAAATTCACCACTCCAAGCTGCAGTTACCAGCAGTTTCTTCACAGATTCAGAAGCCTCTGGTCTCAGCTCGTCCACACACTTCCTCAGCCCTTCCACAAGGTGCTCGACCGAAATGCCAAGAGTTCTCAGAAGACGCTTTAAAGGATCCAAGAGGGAAACAATGCTGTCCAGAGGTGAAGGTAACACTTTGTCGAGTGGGACAGGAAGGGGCACGCTGTTGATGAGAAAGGCAGTAGCTGCAGAACAAGAGAGAACCCAAGTGAAACAGGTACATCCATCTCCTATTTATGACCTCATCAGCTTCCACTCCGTCCGTCAGTAGCTCCATCCCAGACCCACTCATCCTAATTTGCCATGACAGCATCTGCGTCTTTCCTCAGCTAACTCTGTGTCTGTCTTTCGCACATTATCTGGTCTCTCTTCAAATGTTACCTCCTCAGAGAAGCCTGCAATGACCTCCGTGTCTGAAACAGCACCACCTGTCACTCTCTGTCCTCTATTTTTTCTTACCCTCACCTAAAATAGTAACTCTTTATTTGTTACTTTTATTGCCTTCATTTTCCCATTCAAACGTAGGCTCCAAAAAAACAAGGGATTTATGTTTTGTTCACCCCATGCCTGCAACTGAGCCTGGCAGGCAGTAAGCACTCCATGGAACCTTGTGGCTGACTGAATAGAAAGGTACTTGCTATGTGGCTTTCTCTGTAGCCCACAGCCTGGAGGCCAAAGGAGATGCTGTAATGAATCTCCATACAGGGACGAGAATGGATCCAACCACACCAAGGAGATTGTTCCCAACCAATTCAGCTCAACACTACAAACACAGGCGAATGCTGGCTCTGTGCCAGTGGGTGCAGGTACACAGACATATAACCCAAGGAGACCTCACACAGTCCAGTGGACAAGAAAGATCTGTGTGTTTTGCTAACACTATAGACAAAGTTCTATGGAAACACAAAGGAAGAGATAACTAATTCTATTGTGGGAGAGTGTTGCAGAAATCTTCCAAAGGAAGTGATGTTAGTGCTATGTTCAAGGTAAACATCAGGATCTTAAGGTAAAGAAGAGGGACAGCATTTTAAAAACAAAATCAAGAAGACGCTAAGATGTTAAGATGAAAGTGTATACACAGAATTGTGGGCCTTCTACTCAGAGAGGCTAGAATGCAGATACCCAGTGGGTTATCATCAGGGGATGGAAGATAAAGAGGTGAGGCTGCAAAAATTGAGTGAAGTCAGATTTTGAAAAGCCCTGGATGCCATACCAGTGAGTTTGGAATTTTTTGCTGAGGGCAATGAGAAGCTATCATGGCTTTTATATGGAACAATTGCATTTTATTGCCTCTTTGGCTTTAGAAAGATAACTTTCACATAGAAGATGAATGAGGGGGGGAAAAGAGTAGAGATTGGGAAAGATATATGATATATATTTTTACAGAAACATGTGTGCAGCTGTATAAATGCATACGTGTGTGAGCACACACAGAAGAACACACATCCTCCTGCTGGTTGAGACCCGCCATTGTTCATTTTCCTTTGGAAACCTTTTAATTTCTGCACTCAAGTTATAAAAATGGAGCCAGTGAACTATTTTTCCTCTATCTTCTACCACCTATTTTCCCTCCAAAATTCTCCCTAGAGGGAGGCTATTTATCTCCCTCTATCCTCCTTTCTGCTGCCACCTTTGCCCATAGGTACTTGTCCCTCAACACTACAAAACAACAAAATATCCAAAAATAGTGACGTTATAGATTCCTCCAAAAATTCAATAAAAGCACAAGCCAAAGTTGCCAGTGCAGATATGGACAGGAACCAGTTTCCCATGATTAATCTCCATACTTCTTATGTCAGACATTTTAGTGAATGTTTTCTTTGTATGTATTTATGTCTTCAGAGTGGAAGATCCTCAAATATTTCTGTTCTGTCAATGAGCTGTGGCCATCAGGAAGTGATTTTTCCAGTGCACCCAAATATATCTTTCTCATAGTTGCTATGATTCCTTCCAAAAAGAATGAAGCAGTTCTCATACTGCTCCAAGAATACAGTTTCTATACCCTTACCAGTAAACTAAACCCTTCATCCCTCAGTACACCCACAGAGCTCTAGCAATATGTCTCATTGTGCATTTACAATAGTCTTATATCATATTTAATAATAACTTCTGTAGAAGTCTCATTTCTCCTAAAAGACTATAAACAACTTGAGAACAATGTTTATGATGGATTAATGTCTGAATCTTCCAATGCTTATCCAGTATCCAACAAGTTGTAGCCACTCAATAAATATCTGTAGAGTGAGTGAACAGATGAATGTAACTGTTTCAGGAGAACCAACCTAGTAATGTGGCTAATTGGAGATAACAGCAAGAATGACTCCACATAGTTTCAAAGCTCAAAAGAAATAAGTTACAAAGTCAACTATTTTACCCAAGATTAAGGGAAATAAGGAAAATTAATGGTGACCAACATCCAACAGGGAGATGTACTTTGTTCGTCCTCAGTGGGAGTTAGCTAACTCCCTACATAGGATGCATTAGGGCTAGTACACATATTGGATTAGAGCTTGAGTGGGGGCATCTGAAATACTTTCCAACATTACTATTTTCTGTGATTCCAAAACGCCTTCCAATTCTATAAATATGTACAATTATTATGTGTCAGTTAAAAATAAAACTTAAAAAACAAAATAAAAAATAAAACTCCTTTTATCATACTCCTCTGTCGGTGAGCTTAGGCTTACTAGCTGTGTTCTTATTAACAGAAAAGTAGAGAAACATCCATGTTCGAGGCTACTTACCAGAGTAGCTACAAATGCTGATGGTCACCAGCAGGAAAACCATTACCAGCTTCATGACAGATATCTGTGTTATTTTCCTGAAGTTTAGAATTCAACCAGAAAACTCAGTGAATCCACCAAGCCAGTGGTTTCACTTGATACAAAATGCGACGGAGGCTTTTGCACACGCATATTTATACACTCACTACAGATTTAAATTCCAATCACTACCACTCACCTCACCAAAGAAGGACATAAAGGTCATGTTTTCTTACTAAACAAATTGGAAGGTTTTCTGCTTTCCCTCACGTTCCCACGAGAAACAAAGCCTTAAACTGAAGCTTTCTCAAGTGCCTCTTGCACAAGTCTTTGCACAGAAATGAAGGTGGAAGGCAAAGAGCCCTCAGAATCCTTCTCCTGGAAAAACGCCGAAAAGAAATGAATATTGGGATTCAAAAGAGTGTTTTCCTCCAGTTTTCTATGTTTTCCTCCAGTGTTCTATTCAATTAAAGTTTGGAGAATCACATGATCTGATGAGCTACCTACCTGTGAAAGCAATCTGGGGACCACCTCAGCCCTGGTACAATACAGAATCAGCTTAACGATATTTAGTGCCACATTTCTCTAGAGTTCATCTGCCCCATCTCCCTCACTCACCTACTATGGCAAGATTTTCAGATCTCCATTACCTTTACTAGTGTGCTTCAGTTACGTTGAGAATCTTCAAGGCATGTCTTCTCTGTGCCCTCATGTAAAATAAAAGGCTCGGGATCTAAAATCAAATACCTTTTTTAGAAATCATGTGATTCGAGTTTTACTATTAATATTTGTGTGATCTTGGATTAGACTTTTTAAAATTATTATGGGTACATAATAGTTGTATATATTTATAGGGTACATGTGATGTTTTGATACAAGCATACAATGTGAATTAATCAAATCAAGGTAATTGAAGTATCTACCACCTCAGGTGTTTAACATTTCTTTGTGTTAGGAACATTCCAATTCCACTTTCACAGTTATTTTAAAATATACCAAACTTATAGTTGATTATAGTCACTTTGTTGTGCTATCAAATATTATTCATTCTATCTATCTATCTGATTATATTATTGTATCCATTAACCATTCCCACTTTATCTCCCCCTCCCCACTACCCTTCCCATACTCTGGTAACTATCATGCTACTCTGTCTCCATGAGATCAATTGTTTTTAAAATTTAGCTCCCACACATGAGTGAGAACATGCAATATTTGTCTCTCTGTGCTTGGCTTATTTCACTTAACATAATGTTCTCTAGTTCGATCCATGTTGTTGCAAATGGCAAGATTTCATTCCTTTTGTGGCTATATAATATTCCATTGCTCATATGTACCACAATTTCTTTATCCACTCATCCATTGATGGGACATTTAGGTTGATTCCATATCTTGGCTATTGTGAATAGTGCTGATTCAATAATTATGAGAGTGCAGATATCTTTTCAATATACTGAATTCCCTTCCTTTGGATATGTATCCAGCAGTGGGAGTGCTGGGTCATACAGTAGTTCTATTTTTAGTTTTTTGAGGAAACCCCACACTGTTTTCCATAGTGGTTGCACTAATTTACATTTCTACCAACAGTGTACAAGACTTGCTTTCTACACATCCTTGCCAGCATTCATTAGTGCCTGTCTTTTTGACAAAAGCCATTTTAACTGGGGTAGGATGATATCTCATTGTAGTTTTGATTTGCATATTTCTGATGACTAATGATGTTGAGCATTTTTTCATATTCCTGTTGGCCATTTGTATGTCTTCTTTTGATAAATATCTATTTGGATCCTTTGCCCATTTTTAATCAGATTACTCGATGTTTTCCTGTCTAGTTGTTGGAGCTCCTTATATATTTTCGTTATTAATCCCTTGTAAGATGGGTAGCTTGCAAATGTTTTCTCCCATTCTATGGGTCGTCTCTTCACTTTGTTGATTGTTTCCTTTGCTGTGTGGAAGCTTTTTAGCTTGATGTGATCCCATTTGTCCAATTTTTCTTTGGTTGGGACACAAAAGAATGGCAGATAAATCAAGGGAGAATCAAACCAAAATCTGTTAATAGGCAACATCAGAAGAAGAGATAAACTATCAGTGCAGGCTGGATTTTTCAATGAAGGCCTCATGAATTCAAGTGGTTCTTGAATTCAAAGAAAGAAAACTAGAATCTACAAAGGCTTAGTTTAGAAAACAAACAGAGGAAATTAGGTGGGCTGAAAAGAGAGATGCATGGGATAGTGTCTCTCATCTGTCTATGCCTGCCACTGTTCATACATACCATCTGCCCATGGAAGATTTCAAACAAATGTTTAGTTTACAGTCACACAAGCCAAGAGTGCATCAGATGAGTTAGATGGAAGGTTGTGGCTCCAAAACCCTAAACTCCGATTGACCAAATGAAACTTGCACTTGATCTGGCAAGACGTGATCAATGGGGAAAAATATGGATTATTGAACAAGATGAAATCTGGTTATGCAAGTTATAAAACAAGGAAGATAGACCTTTTATTGTCCAGGAAGACTCTGGACCCACACACTGCCAATCCAAAACCTCTCGGGTCCTCAGCAACTGGGTATCCCACTACTTGCAGTGCAGTCATCTGGCCCCTTTGGGTGTGGTCATTTCTGATGTGTGGAACCAGAATGACAGGGAGCTGACACCTTTGGCTTTTTCTTTTTCTATCTATCTAAGTAATAAACTGGCTAAATCTCAAAGTGGTTTCTCGTATCTTTACCAACCAAATCAGTCAGGCTTTGACCTTGACCTTGTCTTGTCATATGTGTGAGCTCCACGCCCTTCCAGTAGACTGCCAAGCTGCACATTCATCACATGGGTGTGACTCAAAGAAGAACATCAAAAGTTCACGTTGCACTTTGCCAAGTTAGAGGTCCTTGATTAGTGCCTCTGCTATAAATCATCTCCCCATTTCCAAATGTTTATACTTACTATGATTCTTTTGACCAGTAGTACAGGGAAGGAGAGGCCTTTTGACTAAGGTATGTGGTCTCCTGACAAACCTGATGCTTGCTCAACACTGTCTTCAGTTTCTCCAGATCTTCCTAGAGTGGAGGCTGCTCTTTTGTTCCTTGAGTGTCCTTGTTCTTAGTTTAGTGATTAAGAACACATGTCCTGAAGCCAGCCTGCCTAGATTTATGGCCCAGCTCTTCCACTGGGGAAGTTATTTTTACCTTTCTGGGCCTCGGTTTTATTAACTATGTTATAGTTGGGCTACCAAAACTTATTTATAGGAATATTATGAAGGCTAATGAATTAGCACATGCAAAATGTTTACAAAAATTCATACCTCTCAGAAGGAGCACTCAACATATATTAGATGTTATTATCATCACCCTTTTGATCTTTATTTTTAGTTTTCTAGCCTCCCAACCATAACCTTAATACAGGGTCTGCAGCTTCTTTTTGCCAATACCCTGAAGATTGCCAAGCACATAATAGATGCTCAAAAAGTGAATGAGTGAACCAAGGAAAAGTGTATTTAAAAATTATTCAGACCTCTGGAGACACGTGGAACAAGCCCATTCTCTTCTCTTTATGATAGCTCATCATGTACCTGAAGGCAGTGACCCATTCTCTTGTGTCCTTGACAGTCTGAGGCTTCTCATTTTCTAGCTAAACAGGATAACAGTGAAAATGTGTTGAATCGAGGTTTCTGGCTTTAAAAAAACAGGGACCTACTCAAGGGAAAATGTCATTCAATAGGAGGGCTTCAGATTGGTGCTGGGAAGAGATTTCTTTTGGGATCAGCTCCTCTGTCGGCTGTCTGCTGTGAAACACAAGCTCACCATCTTTTACAGCAACTCTGTTTTCTCCCAGCTCTACTCTTTCTCGCAAAGTGCCCAAGAGTTTCCAAAGCTCAGAACTGAGGATTCTCAAACAAATGCAGCTTACTGGGTGGACACTCTGGTCAGAAATGAGAAAGTCTTTCTCACTATATAAAAAAGATCAATATTACAAATCCTACACACTGCAGAATTTTTCCTAAAGCAGAATTTGCCCACTCTTAACAATGGTGAACATAATCCTTGCTTCTTCATTGATTCAGAAAACTATTCACTTAATAAAAACAAGCATTTATTAAATATTTTGTGATGAGTACTATGCTAGCTTCTATGGCAGCCATAAAGAAACACAACACAAAATCGCAGCCCTAAAGTGGCTTTAAATTTATTAGGGGAATATAAATTTGTGCACAAATATGCAACTCCAAAAAATATCTTTGCATGGTAGAGCCTATGGAGTGTCTTTGCTATTCCAAATACCTCTGGGCAGCCCATTCCATATTTGGACAGTTCTGACTGTTGACAGGTACTTTTAACATTTATCTAATATCTTTCTTCTTATGACATTCACCCCTGCTTCTACTCCCTGAAGACACAAAAGAAAATGTTCTCCCTTGTTATGCAATATCCCTTAAAATCTATCCCTTCATGTCATTCTCGTATGTTTTAAATTATTTATGTATTTATTTTATTCATTCAAGAATAAATGTTTACTTACTACACACTCTATACCAGAAGCTGTGCTTGGCACTGGGTGTAGGGGTAGAACAGGAAAGAGGATGGCATAATCCCTAACCTCTTGACTCTTACACTACATTAAGCCTTTTTGACAGGCCAAATTGGCTCAGGTTTTTTCCAACTATCATTCACTTAGCACAATGTCATTCCTCTTCCTCCTACGTGCACTCCTCTGAACAAGCTCTAATGCAGAGCTTTTTCTCTTGAAGCTTGGCATGCAGACTGTTCCAGTTAGGGTCTGATCAATGTAAACATGTAAACGCTGGAATGGGTCCATCTTCCCTCAAGCCAGTTTCTCCTTCGACAACTCGTTTCTCTGAGGAGGTCAATCACCAAAGTACAAGTCTTTGAGATTCTCTCCTATGTCTGGTATCCAGATTCAATTGGTAACCATATCTTTCTAGGGTATCCTTTTGACATACTTCTTCTATCCCTCCTTTGCTTTCTAATTCTATGACATTTCTCCAGTTCAGACTTCCAACAGGTATTGTCAAATTATTTCTCATCTGTCTATGGTGCTTCCCAATTGCAATCCATTCAAACCACGAGCAGAACAATATTCCAAAAATACAACTCTGATCAGGTAACTCTCCTGCTTAAATGCCTTCACTATGCCTCCTTTACATTTAAAGTAAAGCACAAATTTTTAGCATGGCGTTCTAGCAAGACCCTCAAACCCTAAAATCCTTCTAGGATTTGGTTTTCCTCTGTACTCTCTGACTGCATGCATTTCATCTGGGCAACAAAACCTGGGGAAAGGCCACATCTCATTCTCTTTCACATTCTCTCCATACTCAGATAGTCAGATGATGTGGTCATATGAAAGGCTTCACATAAGTTTGAGGACTTCATTGTTCCTGTCTACTCCTATCACACTCCAAATGTCAAGTCCACTTTTCACAACAGTCGGCGAAGCGGGTAAGCAAGTTTCAGGAGCACAAATTGCCCACAGGAGCACAAATTGCCCACAACATAATCAAGCCAGTAATGCACCCCTTTTTCTCCATTTTTGTTTCATGCTTCCAATTCCCTACTCCTGCTTCCTGCCAAGTAAACTGCTTGTCTCAGGCTCTGAATTAGAGAAGGGGTTGATTCAAACTAATGAAATTGGTTTAGTTCCTCACCCCTGTTTTCTAGCATAATTTATATTTGTGAATTGATAAAAATTCACATATCATTTTCAAAAATTTACTTCATTGCATCCAAACTATTAATCTATAAGAAGCCACCACGTTCATTTTACAAATGAGGACCCTGTGATCAGTTGTCATTGTGAAGATCATGATAATATTCATTCAACACAGTTTATTCAGAGCCGATTACCACGTGGTCAGAGCACTGTGGAAACACATGAAAAGATTTCTAAACCCATGTTTGTGGGTAGGGGGGCAGTTGGTAAAAGAAGCCTTCCCAAAAGAAGTGAAATCCAAACCGAGATGCATATGAATGGATTCATAAACAAGGGACACATCACAAAGGATCTATTATGCCATGTTAATGAGTGGTTTTTTTATTATAATTGCAAAAATAATTCAATGAAAAATTTTAATTCAGAAAGTTACATGATCATTCTGAGAACAGGGAGGTCAAAGGGTACAAAGTTGCAACATGCAGGATGAATAAATCTAGAGGTCTAATGCACAGCATGAGAATTATAGTTGATAATACTGTATTACGTACTGGAAATTTGCTAAGAGAATAGATTTTAAGAGCTCTTACCATAAAAAACAAAGGTAACTACATGAGATGATGGATGTGCTAATTGACTTGACTGTAATCATCATATAACTATATATCCCAAAACATCATGTTTTCCACCTAACATATATATACAATGAAAATTTTAAAATGTTTTCTAAAATATGCATATGTGTGTGTATACATATATATGATCTGAGCATCTCGAAGTGCCCAAAAGTAAGGAACTGCTCAAAAAACAGAAGAATAAAAGCAGATGACAGGGCCAGTCTGAAAGCTCTACCAATGGAGTGACCAAAGTTGGAACAATCTGACACCAAGGTAGATAGTGTAGTACTGAATTATAACCAAAATATAAAATAAATGTCATAGAGACTTTGAACTTATTTATCTCAGCATTTATACTGATATAAATCAACTGTTGAATACAGGAATAAATCAATCAGGGAAAAGAGAAAAACCTTTCTTATAGAGGAATTTGAAATACTTTACTGAGATACTCTGTCCTCAATGAGATGGAGCTTAACTCTCCTGTTTTTCCATGTGGGATGCACTTACTGACTTACTGGAAAATATTAGACGATGCAAAGAAGGTCAAAGATAACTTTATAGTTGAGAAGCACCACCTGGACCAGATGACAAAGTTTAACATCACCAGTGACAGGTCATGTTAATGGCATGTGTCTATGATATGTGATGAGAAAGGTATCTGATATCTGTGATGCTCTTCCCTAAAATCCATAACTCCAGTGTAACCACAAGAAAAACGTTAAAAAAAATAAAATCGAGGGACATTCAAAAATACCTGAATACTCCTCAAAACTTATCCAGGTCATGAAAAATAAGGAAAAAAGTGAGAAACTGTCACGGATCAGAGGAGACTAAAGAAACATGATGACTAAATATAATGTGGTATCCTGATGAGATCCTGGGACAGGAAAAGGACATTAGTGGAGAAACTAGTCAGATTCTGATGAAGTATGGAGTTTGATGATAATATGCCAGTGTTGGTTTCTTAGTTTTGAAAAATGTACCCAGGTAAAATAAAATGTTAACAATAGGGAAAACTGGGTTAGGGATATACATTCACTCTCTGTACTGTCTTCTCAATTTTTCCATAAATCTAAAATTATTCTAAAATAAAACATTTATTTTTTAAAATAGCAGGATGTAGTAAGAATAGTTAAGCAACTGTTTCAGCAAGTTGATAATGGTCTGAATTAAGGAAGCATCAGCAAATGATAGAGAATAGAGTTAAGATTTGGGAAGTAGGTTTAATGTGACTTGGTGACTATATTAGGGGACAAAGGAGGCTGGTGAGGGAACGAGGGGAGCAGAGATCACAGTTTTGGTGAGTGGCAGACCAAGTCATTCACCCAGGTTCTCTGCCTTTTTAGGACAATTAGATGCACAGCCTATAGCATATAGGGGAGATCATCGGAAAGAACTTGGAGGAATACACCAGGCATAGAGTGATGGAAGAGGAATAGAAAAAAGGACGCAGATAAAAGAGAAATTAGAAAATTTGAGACTAATTAGGTCAAGGGCCATAGACAAGCAAGGACCAAAGATGATGCTATACCTAAGGTTTGAAATAGTGGTGATGCTTTCAAGAGACCTGGAGAAGTTTGGGAAAGAAGGACTACAGGAAAGGTAATCAGATTTGTTTTATAAAGTATATTTGAAATTATATCAGGGCATCCAGTGGAAATGCTCCACAGTAGAATGAAACCAAGTAGAATCTGGAGCCATATACCATAGATCTAGAAATGAGGGAAAGACTAAGAGAAGACTGTATGATTTGGCAAGAATGAATTCATTAATAAAATATAAGAAGCTTGGTTAAGAGTCATAGGACCAGAAACCAGAATCTACTCTAATTATTCTCATTTTCTTCACATACTCTCCCTCTTGCTATGGTGGTTCCACCCCTATCCTATATTTCCTTATTTGAAATGTGGTTACTCATTAATTGATTTCCCCCCACCAGACATATGCTACTACCTTTAGCTATAGAATTCTTCTTTGGTTTCCCTACATTACAAAATACATTTTCTTTTCTTCCAGTAAACACTTACATTTCTCAGCTGGAATGCTTCCTTCTCTCCTGTTTGCACATTCAGTTAATCATTGCTGGAGGAGATCAGCGCCAGGCTGGGAGAAGAGCAAAGCTGCAGGAAAGTGAGACTCAGAGGTCTCCCAGTGGGGAAAGCTGGATGGGAGGTGTTCGCAACTGTTCTGGATCCAACACAGGTGCTCTCTGACACCGATGGCTCGCCCCTTAAAAACAGTTAATATAGAGCAGTTTCAGAAGTTTCATGCAAATTAAATATACAATAAAGAAAGCTTATAGCAATATAGGGAAAGAGAAAGGGCAAGCAGTTGGTCCCAAGTTGAACATAAGCCAACATATGGCAGCAGTAGCATTTAAAAGAAATGACCATTTATTCAGCCTTTAGTGCCATGGTCTTACCTATGATCTTCACATGCCTTTTCCTCTTTATTCCTCATGACAACTCCATGAAGTAGGTCCACAGTCCCTAATTCATAATTTCAAACCCCACAGAGATCTGAAAACCAAAAGTTTTTGTTTCGTTTTATTTTACAACTCATTTGATAACAAGATCTGTCAAAAGATGATTTAAGGATATCTATTTTCTGAGTATGATATATTTTGCTGAAGAATCACTGGTGTATTTGATTAGCGGGTGCTGCCCCAGACACCACGGGGCTTTCTGTACTGTGTCATAAACACTTTCTAAATTTTTTTTAAAAATCTGAATTCCAAAACTCATCTGGCCCCAGGGGTTTTGGAGGAAAGACTGGGAAAACTGAGGGTCATAAATGTGAAGTTTAGCTCAAAGTCACAGAGGAAGAGATTTGAACTAAGGTCTGTGGTTCTCCAAAGTCTGGGATTTCAATCATTATGTAACAGCTGGAAATGTTATTATCTTAACAGATGGCACCAGAATTTATCTTAGGGAAATAACTATCTTGGTTGGGAAATATCCTGAAAAGAACGTGTTGGATGTGGTACCGCCATCTGGTTCTGCTCTAAGACAAAGAAAGGAAGTGGTTCTTTTGTTCCTGAGCGAAAAAATGAAGGAATAACAAAACATTTGTGAGTTTGGCTACTGCTTGGCAGGAAATAACCAAGAAAGACTTCCAGGTAAGAGTAGCTATAAAGGCTGATATGTTTTAAAACTATTTTGTTGTCTGGAGTGTGATGCAATTCCCTCCACCATTTCTTTGTAATCTTATTAAAGTCTACTATACCCACAAATGCTTAAGAGTTAGTGGATTTTCCCCATTTTATCAGGTGCCACTAGACCAAACAATGTATTTGACTCTGGAGATAAAAAGAAAAGGTCACGACATCCAGAAGTTTAGTCTAGTAAAGGAGACAAGTAAGAAAAGTGAGAAAATAGAATTTCCAGCTCAATGTTCTGTAATAGAGACTTACATCAGTGCAGAGTTTGCATGGATGAGGGAGGAACCCTTCCTGCCTAGCAGAGTATCATTATTTTAACTATGTATCCATGGGGGCGGCCAAAGCAGGCAAAACCATATTCATATGATACTGAAAAGTGCTTCTTTAAAAACTGTTATTTGTCGGCCGGGCGCGGTGGCTCACGCCTGTAATCCTAGCACTCTGGGAGGCCGAGGTGGGCGGATCGTTCTGAGCTCAGGAGTTCGAGACCAGCCTGAGCAAGAGCGAGACCCCGTCTCTACCAAAAATAGAAAGAAATT
>CAUYSK010095952.1:0-93001 GCA_963575035.1 Avahi laniger | reverse complement strand
CGCAGTCAGTTTGGGCTGCCATAAGAAGTACCATAGACTGGGGGCTTATAAACAGCAGAAATTTATTTCTCACAGTTCTTGAGGCTTCAAGTCTAAGACCAGGGTGCCAGCACGGCTGGGTCCTGGTGAGGGCCCCCTTCCGCGTCGCAGATGGCTGACTTCTCACTGTGTCCTCACGTGGTGGAAAGAGGGCAAGAGAGCTCTCTGGGGTCCCTTTTATAAGGGCACTAATCCCATTCACGAGGTCTCTACTGTCATGAGCTAATCACCTCCCAGAGGCCCCGCCTCTTAGCACCGTCGCATTGGGGACGAGGATTTCAGCAGATTAATCTGAGGGGCACAAGCGCTCCGTCCGTTGCATATCGTTAGCTCCATTTCCTGGACAAGAAACGGAAGCTGAGTGAGCGTGAGTCCTCGCCTGAAGCCACCCAGCTGGTACACGGCAATGCCGGCGTTCAAACTCAGGCCTGTGCACCAGGAAAGCCCACGTGCCTGGCCACGGGGCAGCGCGGGAACCAGAGCTGCCTACAGGGTTTGTGCTCCAAGCTCTGGGGATGAGGGCACAGTGACAGATAGATGAGGGGCTTCTCTCTCTCTCTCTCTCTTTCTCTCTCTCCTTTCCTACCTCCCTCTTTTCCTCCTTCCCCGTCAATCACTCCATCTCCTGGCTCTTCTCCCTATCTGAGAGCCTTATTTCCTTCCGTGGACGAGTTCTCTACGTACTAGGGAAGGTGACCACTGCCCGCTCCAGGCTTATTGTATCACCGGCCACTGTGCGTGGAGGAGGAGCTTCTCTCCCGCTGTCCTTACATCACAGCCCATGGAAGTGTCTGGACCGGCCCTGCTTGGTCATACGCCCAGCCCTTTGATCAGTCACTGTGAATTGATGAGGCCTTGCTTACATGCCCACCCTTTCAGCCAGGGCACAGACCACCACTCGCTAGAATCACGTGATTAGAGACGGGGAGGAGTCGTTGCCAAAACAAAGGGACCTGGGCAAGAGGTGCTGGGTGAATAAACATAACAGAAGTTTACTGAATGATCTCACAATGGCTTCTGTGTTAGATTTGGTGTAAGACCTTTTCTGTATGCTATTTCTAATCCGTTCGATAGCCAATCAAGGTGAGTATTATAGATAGATAATCTCACATGTTCTCCCTTGGGAAGTATATCAGTCAGGATGGGCTTGGTTAAGATGCAGCAACAAACAGCTCTCTGACTTCAGTGGCTTAAAAACCCACAAAGGTTTCTTCCTTGCTCAGTCGCCATGTCCATGACGGGGCAGCGAGAGCGCTGTGCTAGTCACAGTGGCTCAGGGAGCCCTGCTGACGCAAGAGCCACCATTGCAAATATTGCCAGTCCCTGTGCCAGAGGGAAAGGAGCTCTGGAGGGCCCAGAACCTTCCACTGACAACTCATTGGCCAAAAGTAGCTACACAGCCTCAGCCAACGACAGGGGACCCTGAAAGTTCAATCTACCATGGACTCAGAAAAAAGAAAAATCAGAAAAATTTGGAGAACAACACTAATGAATTTTTGAAAATCATTTTGTAATTTTCTTGCGATATCCAAAAGAGTGATTTTTAAATGTAATAATTTTATTTTAGATTAGCGCATTATTACAGATTGTATTATAATGTTTAGTTGAATCACTCTTTAATTATATCCATAATGTATAAAGATGAATTTGGGCATTTTCCCCATTGAATAAGTAATAAATGTTGTTTAATTTATTTTAATTATGCAAAGAGGTGATTTGTTGACAAATTTTAATGTAATGTGGTATATGTTTCATTTGAGGACCAAATGTACTTTAAAATGCAGGTTATAATTATAAGTTTCAGCATAAAAAACTGCTTGTAGGACTTCATATTCGAAGTTAATGAAATTTTTGTATTTCAAAAAAAAATCAAATAGTTTTTTAAAGGTAAAGAATTTCCTTCCTGCTATAACAAATACCTTAGGGGAAAAAAAAAAGAATTTTTTTGCATTGGATATTGCAATTAATGGGTAAGTTTGAAACTGCTATTTGCAAGCACTTCTCAAAAATACATTATAGGAAAGGATCATGTTTATTCTTAATAAATAAAAAAAGCCAAATTGGCCATAATTGCCACTGTGTTTTCCCTTTTTAGCACTGGTTTATGGAGTACTAGGAAAATTTTTAGGACTATTCTGTTTTTTATGTCCCTCATTAACTTGATGTTGTGTTTCCATCTCAGTGTTCCTTATGCTCCTTATCTTAAACCAATGGTCCATACTGGGTGTAAATTAAACTGAGTATGACTAAACAAAAAAAGAATTTAATGCCGCGTGGTGGTGAACCCACCAGGACGGTTAGCGGGGTTCGGCTGAGTGAGGAGCAACGGGCTGGACACGGAGTCACAGCCACATTGAGCCAATGTCCGCTGACGGGCGGGTGTGCTCCCCTGGCCTGCCTTCCAAGCGCGCACGCCCTTCCGGTTAAAAAGGTAACTATTTTATTAGTGATTTGGAAAAGAAGTGGAAACATACTATTATTGCCTTTAAGCATGCGGACCCCTTGCAGAATCCTCGGGAGCCCTTGGGGAGCACAAACGACCAATCAGGGAATGTCCCCAGCATCAGCTTCCACCTGGGGCACATCTGGACTCAGTAGTCTCTGTGTTACAGCCGCAGGGTGCCCAGCACAGAGGCTCAGATGCTTGCTACTTGTAGGTATTTGTTGACATTGCCTGATATTTGGAGGGAGCAAGAAAAAAAGGAGGAAAAGACCAATTACCCCTCTTGAGGATATTTCGCTCCCCAGTTTACAAGGGGGTCGACTGCATCACCAGGGTCTGGATTGTGTCTGCACAGCCCAGGGGACGAGAGCCCGGGCAGAAGGACGCAGGCCGGGCTGAACGGAGAGGCAGACACCCCCCAGTAACCAGCGTGTGAACTCCCAGGCCGCGCCCTCCCCCCGCCTCGCGGAGCCGAGATAATGAAGATGGAACAAGTTCAGAGAAGGGCGGCAGAAGCGATCGAGGAGACATGACTTACGGGAGGAGAGTTTAATTGGTTTAGCCTAAAAAGCACATTACGCTCTCTGGTGGACACGGTAATGCTATAAATATCCACAAGGTGACAACAAGGGAGGGGGTGGAATCTGTCTCGCTGGAGGCTGGGAGAGACGCAGAACCTGCAGAGAGCTTGAGCCCATTTCGGGGGCTTGGAACCTTTTTCACAGTCAGCATCCTTTGTTCCAGCGACAGCCTGCGTGGAACTGTGTTACGCTGAGCTTCCAGCTGAAGTAAAGGCCCCCTCTGCCCTGCCCCTGAGATACCCTCGGGGCTTAGCTGGAAACCTCTAGGTGCCATCCTCAGAGGCCCCCAGCTCCACTGTCCCCTGCTGGGGAGTGGCCGTGCCCAAGCAAGAGCTGGGGAGGGGGGGACACGAAAGGACAGGGGCCATGGGATGCAGCCTGGAACGGGCCCACTGGGTGCAAAGGGGTTTGGGATGAGATCCTGGTAGCTGCGAGACAGTCCCAAACAAGCCCCGGGAAGAACTGAGCTCATTAAATCATGACCTGTGGTTCCTGGCAGCTGCTGTCTTGGGAACAGGCCTTGGCGATGGAGCGGAGGACCTTGGGTACAAGCACATGCCCGTGGGTCTCTCTCATGGTCAGGAGCTTGGTTTTTGGGGAGCATCTCAGCTTGTGCAGGTGGCAGGGTGTTAGGGAGAAGGGAAAGGGGGACATCCCCTGGGCCTGGGGAGCTGCCTCAGGGGCTGAGAGTCCTGGACCCAGAGTGTGGGGGTCTGAGCTCCAGTCCCAGCCCTCTACAACTCTGCCGTGTGACCTTGGGTTGTTCTGCTCCTCGTCTCCTCATCTGAAAAGTACTGTTGGGTAAGAACAGGGACAGGATGAGGCATAGGCAAGTGGGCTCTCAGATCAGATGACCAGGCTATGAAGGCCAGCTCGGTCCCTTATTAGCTGGCTGGTCCTGGGAAAACCACTTCACTTTCCCAGACCTTGGCTTCTTAATCTGTGAAATGGGGCAGCAGCTTCGTACGGCTGTTGTTGCGGATAAAATAAAGTATCCACGTGAAGAGTTGGGCAGAGTGCCTGGGGCAGTTAATGCTGGCTCTGGTTACTTTTATTGCATAATTAATTGGATTCCAAGATTATTTCCAGCTCAGTGCTGGGATAAGGGTTTTCTATAGGAAAAGGAATGTGTCACATGCAGGAGAGCAGGGAAGGGGACAGGGGAGAATTACAGGTATCCTTGAGGGTACGCAGTCACACCCATGTGTGCGTTTGCTCATTCATTCATTCATTCAGCACAGTTTTCTGGCCATCTACCTCACACGGGCTGGGTACTGGTGAGGGCTGGGGCTGCCACGACTCAGGCCTGGTTCTTGCCCCCATGGAGCTTGTGACAGACGGGGGCAACGGGTGACTAAAGCCCAGGGACGTTATTGCTTTGGGGAAGGGAGGGAGCTTGGGGGCATAGAGCAGAGGCTCCTAACCTGGCCTGGGGAGAGGTGACAGGGAGGGTTTCCCAGAGGACGGGCATGTAGGCGCTGGCTGGGGAAGGGTGGGCAGGAGACGGAGGGAGAAAGGGAAGGCTGGGCGTGGGCATCGTAGGAAGAGCGGCAACACGTGCAAAGGCCCAGAGGCCAGAGGGAGCAGCACACATCTGGGGCTGTCAGTGTCTAGGGAGTGTGGACAGAGGAGGCCAGAAAGGTGGTTGACTTAGGCCACCCCGAGGATGTGAGTTTTATCCTGGAGGCAAGGGGGAGCCACGGAGGAGTGTCAGGCAGGGGAGTGACCCTCTGATGTTCTTTTGAGAGGGAATCGGAGGGCGAGGCTGTGGACCTGCTGAGTCTTCCAGGGGAAGCATCGGAGTAAGCAGGGCAGAGCTGAGAGCTGTTGCCGGGGCAGGACAGCACATCCGTGAGACGGAGTGGATGCAGGGGGCGCGGAAGAGAGAGGCACCCGAGCTTCCAGCCTGAGCAGCCTGTGGTGTAGCTAGAGACAGGGAGGTTGTGGGAGGAAGGAATTGGGGCCAAGGACACCGCCATTCCCTTCATGTCCTAGACGAGCTGCCCGGCCTCTCTAGCACCAGCTCTGCAAGGGGATGGCCGTGGACAATGAGCTCTGAACAATGAGCCCTTGTGCTTCTGCTCACTGGCACACTTCATCCTGGAACAGCTTAACAAGGCCCTTTTACAGATGGGAAAACTGAGGCCCACGGAAGCAAATGGGTTTACTTAAGGTTGCCGACACAGTTCTAGTCTTGCAGAGGCCGGATTCTCAGGGTGGCAGTTTCATTCTGATTCTCAGGGTGAGAGAGGGCTGTGACATGAGCTGGTGCAGGGAATCTTGCTTAGAAGGCCCGTGAGCGGCCTTCGGGGGTGATCCATAAATTCTCTAGAAACATATGAGAACAGTGTGCACAGGTGCCTTCATCAGGTTCTCAAAGGGGTGCACGATCCCTCAGCTCTAAGCACCTAGATATTGTTGAGGAGGTGACCCAGGGCCAGCTGCTTCGGTTTGCAGAGTTTGGGGTGAGAGCAGGTGGTCACAGGCATGAGGCTGGGCGAGGCCAGTGGTCCCCAGTTGTCACCAGGTGATAGGGACGCCATCCGGTGACCTGTGGTCCACAGATATGTACCAAGCGTGCACTGAGGGAAGGGGCCGGGAACACAGAGGAGAACGAGGGAGGTGTGGTCCTCACCCAGGGGGGCCTTACAGACCATTCCCCACCCCGACTCCGTCCCGTGCCTGGGGGCAGTCCCCGGAGCAGGATCCAGCACCCGCTCTCCCTAACCCTGTGGTCTGTGGAGCAGAGTCCTAAAAGGGCAAAAGTGGGGAATCTAGGGGGCAGAGGAATGGGGCCCAGATCGCCCCACACAGCTCCCTGGAGAAGCCGCCTTCTGTTCTGTTCTGTTTCTTTCTGGCTGCGTGAGAGTGTGTGCGTGTGTGTGCGTGTGTGTGTGCGTGTGTGTGTGTGTGTGTGCGTGCGCGTGTGCATGGGCGCACACGTGTGCATGTGGACATCCTAAAACTCACACACATGAGGATGCACACGCATGTGGACATCCCAAAACTCAGGGTTCTTAGGTCACAGGTGGGGCCTGAAGCCAGAGGGCATTCCTGGAGGAGCCGCACACCCTGGTGACACATTCCAACAGGTTGGAGGCAGGGGTCCTAGCAGCCAGCAGGGTGGGGGAGTCAGTGTTTCCTGGTGTTGCTTGGGAAGGCGGTGCAGGTGGGCGAGAGAAAGAGGGAGGGGGGCGTTGTCTGGCAGCAGAGAGAGGCCCTGGGAGGCCGCATGTGCTGGCGAGTGGCCCCATGGACCTTGTTCCCGCAGAAGTGAGCGAAGCCCCCACCCCTGACCACACGAAAACCTCACGTGTATGCAGGACAGGTGTGGGCCAGGGCACTGGCGTTAATGCAGGACTGTCCCTCACCTTCTCTCATGTGAACACCCCCATAACTTTGTTATTAGTATCTCCCAATTTGCCAAGGAGGACACGAGGCACAGAGAGGTCAGTTAACCCACACGATCTCACACAGCCAGGGAGTGGTTCAGCTGGGAATCTCACTCAGGGCTGTCTGACATAGTCCAGTTCTCGTCTTGACGTTTGCCCCCAAGGGTGGTGTTAGCTTTGCTCCTCCCCCCTTCTCCCTCCTTCCTCTCCTTCCCTCTCACCCCTACCCAACCCCTCCCAGCACAGTCTCCCAGGCCTCTCTGAGCAGCCGCTGGCAGTACCTGCTGTGGCCTGCCCCAGCACTGGCTGCCACCGGCCCATTACCGGCCCTCTCCTGCCCTCTTATGGCCGCCCCGAGCCGGTCTGCACTGCGAGGGAAGCTGGGCTTGCCATGACCCAGGCAAAGGTGTCCCAGGCCCTGGCTCCTGGCTGAGAGACAGAAGGGTCACATCCACCCTGGAGGGAGGCGAACTGGGAGCTCCTTCCCCAGGGACCACCCTGGGGGCGACCCTTGAACCTCTTTCCAGAAGAAGACAAAGACAGCTGCAGGAATCACTCCCTGCCCAGAAGCACAGCTCCCTGCTGCCTGCTACTCTCTGGTCCCTGTCCCTTTGCTCACAATTTCCCTCCTCACGCTCTGTGCTCCATTTAGTCCTGAGGCTTGACAGTCCCCAGATCTCTGCCCGATGCCTGAGGTGCTGGCTCCTGCCCCCAGAGTTCCCCCAAACAGTGGACACGTGCTCCCTCTCTCCTCCCTCGCGAGACACGACTGACATTGTCAGGGGACGCTGGGATTCTTCTGAGGGTCAAAGGGAGTCTTATTTATAAAAACACGGGGACAGCAGCTGTAAAGCAAGGCCTAAGCTGCGGGTGGTGGGGTACGGGCCACGCCTCAGCACCCACAAAGCTCACCTCCCAAGAACCCTGTGGGCTGCTTGCTCAGGTACCGTATAGCAGCAAAGTTAGCCATGCCAAGGCCACACCTGCCCCTGCGCCCTGCCACTTCCAGCACCGCTGTCACAGAGAGCTGAGCCTCCTCCCACCGGGGCGTCCATGGGACACGTTGGATGTCCTGGGCATGTCACTGGGCTTCTTCCAAGAAATAGTGCTGTACCAGCTTCTCTAAATGGTGGAACACGCTGTGGCTTATAAAGTCCCTTCATGGTGCTCTAGCTCACTAGAACTTTATGGCATTCTCAGGAGGTAGGCATCAGGATTCCCATTTTATAGGTGGGGAAACTGAGGCTCAAAGACATTAGCTTGTCCCAAAGCACACAGCTACCGAGTGTGGGCCCTGGGCCCGGCGTGAGGCCCGCTCCTCTAGCCCTTCTCAGTCCGTCGTGCTCTGCGCCGGCTTAAGTGCTCCGAACGGGAAGCAGAGTTTGGTGGTGGGGGTTATAAATTATTTGCTAAAACCTCAGGCTAAGTACTAGGCATTCTGTGGTTTTGACTAAGTGTAAATGCCTTCCCTCAAGTCTGTAAGCTGGGCTAGCTCAACCAGAAATCCACTTCTGGGATCCTGAAGGCATGTATAACTTTGCTATTTGTGGAGTCGGCGTTCGTGAGCTCCTCCTTGGCATTTATAACAATTGTCGGTTAGAGGTTTGCATTCTCCCCCCTCTGACCTTTTAGGTTGAACTCGTCTGTGCACCTCCTGGAGGTTTTTGGAAGTGTGGCAGGGAAGGGAATTAACACGAAACAAGCGCCTACTATGTGCAGAATACGCTGCTCCTGTTCTCTTGTTGAGTCCTCAGTGTGGACCTGGAAGGCATCGAGCTCAGGTCTGAGGTGGGAAACGGAGTCTGTGACTTGCCCGGGTCACACGCTGGGGAGGGAGGCGCTGGGAGTGGTTCTTAGAAGCCCGCAACATCCTGGGCAGGAATTAAAGCTACATTTAATTGAGACAAGGGTAGAAACTGTTCCAAGAAACCAAGGACACTTGGGAGCCTTAAAACCTGTTTCTGGAATTCCAAGGTCAAAGATGTTGGAAAGCTGCTGACAATCACCCATTAAAGGGGCTTTGGAATTCAATTAAATCCTACAAGCTTTTATTACGGCCGCCCACAGGCCAGGTGCTGTGCCAGGTGCTTTGCGGGGGAAACAACAATGGATAAGGCAGGTCGCTGCCTTTGTGGAACTCTCTGGACGGGGACTGGGGCATTTCTGGCCTCACCACACCGAATAGCCCCGCGCCCCAGAGGTGGGAGAACGGACAGTCCTCGGTGAAGGTCGTCAAACATTTTTGGGGAGCTTTGAGCTCTAGAACCTTCTGTGGTAGCTCATCCGTATTAGCATTTTCAAAGGCTTGAGAAGGAAGGACACTGGTTTAACTTTCTTCAGCCCGGAGCTTCCTGAGCTTATTTGGCAACAGAGGCCCTATCTCCAACACCCGCTTGCCCCTGGTGGAATATTTACTAACATCCTGAGAATATTCCATGAACACATTTGGGGACGTGGTGGCCTGGGGCAGCTCCATGGTGGGCCTGGGGGGCTGATGAACAGTCTCTTCTTCTAGAATAGACTGTAAGGTTCTACCGTTTGGGGCTGCGGGGGTTGCTCAGCCTTTGCTCTGTTGGGTGGAAGATCCATGGCGATGCCGTTCAGGTTTGGCTGCGTACTTACGGGGTGTCTTTCGCAACTGGGGGGTTACTCAGGCCTTCTAGCCTTTTAGCCAAAGGGACCCCGTGGGTCAGCAAACGAATGTTTAGGACACTTGAATATGGTCACAGGTTTCCTAACATATGCAAGGGCACAATTTCTAACAGGGATTGATGCTGCCTGAATTTTAATAGGGACAATACGCTGGGGAACAACAGGAGGGGCCCTGTGGCCTCCAGCTTGGAGGCTTTAGTCAACAGGGCTCTGTTTGCATCCCAGCCGAGGTCGCCCTGCCCACTGGCCGGACTCCAGGCATTTATTTGCAGGATGAAAATGGATGGGCAACTGTTTACAGCATCTCAACATCCGAGCCTTGGCCTCATAACCGTGGCCTCTTCTCGGAGGTGACACGTAGGCAGGGCTGTTTACCCAGCAGAGCCAGTGCAGGGAAGTGACTTAGAGCCCCGGGGATGTGGCAAAATTAAATGCCTTCATGGGTGTGGTGACATTTTTCTTTGGTTGGGAAAGAGCCTGGCACCGTGACTAAGAGGATGTGCTCCAGTGTCACGCGGGCTTGGCCCGGCCTTCCTGTCACGTAATCCTCCTGAGCCTTGGGTTCTTCTGTAAGACAGGGGCACCTCCCACCTTGGAATGTCTAGCGCTTGATGAATTTAAATGTCCCCTGGGGTGTCTCTTTAGAATGTGATTGTCAGGAATGTGTGAAAATGCTTATAAACTGTACAGCGATGTTCACACAGAAAGGACTGTGGCTAAGCTTTGCCAGGTGCCCACTATTTGCCAGGGTCTGTTCTAAATGAGTTACCTGCATTATCTTATTTAAGTCTCACAACAACTCTACAAGGTAGGACACTATGACTGTCCCCATTTTACAGATGCAGAAACTGAGACCCAGAGAGGTTAAGTAACTTGTTGAAGATTCCATGTGCCAGAACTGGGGTTTCTCTGCAGAGCCCCAGACCTCAGTTCCATAATCTTTGCCAGAGAAGAAGTATTCTCCCACTGGGGGCTGCTGGGAGGAGAAGTCTGCACGTTCTGAGTGCGGGCACAGGGTTCTAGGGGCTCCCACTTCTTTCCTGGGGCCTTTTATGTCAGATGTCCCCAAAGAGAAGTGACCTTCTCGCTCTGGCCCCTGCAGGTTCTAGTCCTTTCCTCTCTCCCGGCGAGGAGGTGGGTTGCAATGCAGACACTGCTGCTGCTGCTGTGATGTTGCTACCAGCGATAACATTTATGGGGCCCTTTGTCTCCTTTCATCCTCACGACAACTGTGCGGGAGGGGCAACTAAACACCTCATTTCATAGTTGGAGAAACTGAGGCATGGAGAAAAGTTTTGCAAAGTCATACAGCTAGTAAGCTCCTCAGCTGAGCGCCAAGCCCCGGCGTGCTGGCTCCAGAGCCTACACTGTGTGTTCTGTGGATGCTGGTGTTTCAGACCCTGGAACGGCCAAAGGGGAAAGAGGTGGTCCAGTCCCCAGGCCAGGCCTGGAGGGAAAGAGGTAGCCCTTTACATATTAATATGTTATTATTTTGCATAATTAAGGTGGGTCTTACTGTGCTGCTTTTACAGACGAGGAAAGGCAGGCTCAGAGACTTGTCCAAGGCCACCCCGCTAGGGGGGAGTGCCAGTCTGCCTGGCTCCAAAGCCCTTCTTGTCCTCCATCTGGTTCACCCTTAGGATCCTTCTGAGTTCTTGGACAACCCAGACACAGTGTCCTTCTCAGAGGGCGCCCATGGGAGAGGGTCTCTGCTCACTTTGCCTCTTTCCTCAGCAGTCCAGACCCAAGGGCAGGTGGTAAGAAGGGGGGGGAGACGTGTTAATGGGGTGACCCCGATCACCTGTCTTCCCCCTGTGGTGGCCACGCCCAGAAGGATCTCTGCAGAGAACTTTGGTTTCTCTTTCCTCTTGGCCTCTGGATGGACATTTTCCTGTTCAGACCCATGACCTGCTATTTTCTCAGAACCACACGCCACTCCCTGACATGTCGTTGACGCACACATGGCAGCGGGATCGGGAACTTAACAGCAGAACTCAGGGCAGGATGCAAGGCAGTCGCAGAGCCGGCTGCAGGGACGCTCTGCCTGGAAGTGCTGACGGAGGTGGGTGTCTGCACGGGCTGAGCCGGGGGAGGCAGGAAGAAGGCATTCGTTTATCTGCTTCTTCCTTTCACCGCGTTTTATTACGTACCTACTGTGTGCCAGGCACCGTGGCAGGTGCTGGTGTTAAGCACAGAGGCTTTGGGGCTCATGGACTGAATTCAAATTCTAGCTGCGTCCCTGGGAAGTCACTTACCCTCTCTGCACGTCAGCGTCCTCATCCCCAAAATGAAGGCAGAGGCAGCCCCCGGCTCTCTGAGCTGTCATGAGGATCAGGCGAGGTTATGTATATTATCAATAAATACTTAGAACAGCGCACAGGCACATAGTAAGAGCTGAATAAATGGTGGCTATTAGTGCTGTTATTATCTCTGTCCTTGGGAGTTCGCAGTCTGGTGAGACACAGACATTAAAAGAAACAGATTATTTCCTAATGACTTGGGCCAGGAAGTGATGCCGGGTTACACCAAGAAATGGTGTCAGAATTTCCTGCCTTTCTGCTCTCTGTGAAGTGTGCTGGGGTCACATTCCGAGCGCTGTTCTGGAGATGGGGTCTGGCTGCAAATGCTGCTTCTGCCCCGGGCTGTGGGCCCACGACAGGGGTCCTTGCCATCTTCCGCTGTTTGGTTTCACCTTTTGAAAGGAGAGAAAAACTGCTGGGACTGGAAAGAGTAGCTGAGGCTCCCGTGCAATCCTGCACTGCAGACAGGAGACAATGAGATGGAAAATCCAAATGGCCAAATGAATATATGAGCAAGGAGTTTAACAGTTTTGATGATAAGCTGCACGTGAAATGATCATCCCTGGCATGTGACAAGCATTTCGGAAGCAACCAAGCTGAAAGGGATTAGGTCTAGTGGAATTCCTCTGGGGCGGGGACGTGGTCAGCTGTCTCGGCTTGGCAGGGGGCTTCGGGAGCAGAGGCAGAACTCTGTTCTCAAGTGTCTCCTCATTTATTATACTCATGATCTTAAGGACAGTATTTCCCTGGGGGTAGAGGGACTAGACTTTCCAGGGGTCCCAGAAATTCTTAGCTTTAATCAAATCTGTGATCTTACTCCCTGATCATAATTGTGGAAAATAAACCATTTAATTTTTTCTATACTATTGTCAACTCTGTACCCAAAAGATCATCTCCAGGAGATACTTTCAGAAAGGTTTTTAAAACTTTTAAATTTTTATTATTTATTTATTTATTTTGAGACAAGGTCTTGCTCTGTCACCCAGGCTAGAGTGCAGTGGTGTCCTCGCAGCTCACTGCAACCTCAGACTCCTGGGCTTAAAGTGATCCTCATGCCTCAGCCTCCCGAATAGCTAGGCCCACAGGCTCATGCCACCATGCCAGGCTACGTTTTCTGTTTTTTTCAGTAGAGATGGAATTTCACTCTTGCTCAGACTGGTCTCGAACTCCTGAGCTCAAGCAATCCTCCCAGAGTGCTTGGATCACAGGTGGGAGCCACTGTGCCCAGCCAGATTTAAAAAAAAGAAAAATTGATATATCATGTTAGAGTAAATCACAGTCTGTCTGGAAAATCTTTCTTCTAGACGGTCAGGTGTGCTGGTTGTATGGTGAGACGGGACTGGAGGTAAACGTGACACTGAGGTTTGCCTGTTGGTGGGACTGTGCCCTGGGCGACGGATGGAGTCCAGGTGTGGTCTAGGTGCCACAGTGATGTTAAACCAAGGCTCAGACTGAGGGAGAGGGCGCCCACAGTGGAGGACACGTGGGTGAACTAGCCTCGTCCCAGGTAGGGTGAGTTCCCACTGGGGTGATCTTGTTTTGGTGGGTGTAATGCGTTGAATGATGGTCCCTCCAGGAAATATGTCCACACCTTATCCCCCAGAACCTATGAATGTGCCCTTGCTTGGAAAAGGGTCTTTACAGATGTGATCAAATTAAGGATCTCAAGGTGAGATCATCCTGGATTATCTGAGTGGGCTCTAAATCCTTACCAGACATGGAAGAGAGACGGCCATGCTTGGAGTGACGCAATCGCAAGCCCAGGAACACCTGGAGCTACCACAAGCAGGAGAGGTGAGGAGAGATATTCCCCCGGAGCCTTCGGAGGGAGCACAGCCCTGCTGACACCTCAGTTTCTACCCAGCGATACTGATTTTGGACTTGTGGCTTCCAAAACCATGAGAGAATAGATTCTGTTGTTTTAAGACCCCAAGTTTGGGGTCGTTTGTTACAGCAGCCCTAGTACGTGGACCCAGTGGGTGTAGAACTAAGTGGTGAGACATTAATCGAAACGCTGCCCCCATGAAGATTGTGGCTTGCAAATAGGACCTTTTGAGGCAATGGCCCAGGTTGGGCTGTTGTGGGAAAGAGGGGACGAGAGGTCCAGAGCCTCTTATCCTCATCTGGCCAAAGACTACATCAGCCTGCGTGACCTGGGTACGCACCATCCTTGGTTACATGGATGGTCAGCGGGTGACTCTCCCCTTGATTCCTGCTTCCCCATCCTTCCGATTATGCCCATTGGCTTGTCATGGTCACCAGGAAGAGATTTGCTAAGGTGACTTAAAAACACATGAGATCATGAAGTGGTGGGGACATCATTTCAGCAGCGGCCAAGTCACACTGGAGTCCAGTGCTTTAACCACGTGCCAGCGGCTGCAGGGCTCTAGGACAGTGCTGGTGGCTCTCTGGGAGCTGCCCATGTCCCTGGGGCACTTCTGACACCGAAGCCCCGTGTCTGGGCAGCTCATCTGCTGGATTCCAACTCACAACTGCTCAGTCTTCTTGCCCCCAACCCTTAATATTTTTCTCAAAGCTTTGGTACGTACTGCTCCTTGCCAGCTGGGCAGCCTTAGGAGATAGCAGCGTGAATGAACAAGCAGCAGACAAATGCTAAAGAGAAATCTCTCACACAGCCCATCTCGGCTTGGCAGCCTTTGTTCCCCCTAGGACACGTGTGTTTGTGGTTGTGATATTATATTTCACACATTAATATAGTCATATTTTCTGCTAGTAAAATTGTTCCTGGCTCATATAATGGGATTAAATATATCAGTATTTCATGGTGTTCCGCAAAAAGCCCCATAACTTCCAAGTGCTCAGCCACATGGACAAGTTTGAGAACCACTGATCTATAATAAAGGGTAAAAACATTGAACACATAAGTAAGCAGGATGTCTGAAAGAAGCCATTTGTCACAAATCCATCAGCACTCTGGGAGGTGGTAACTGTCCGTGTGCACAGGCAAACCGATAAAGATAAGTTATTTAAATTTTTCAAAAAAGTATTTCATTACACTTCGTGTCTACTAGAATTGATAAGAAACACTGCTGAAGATCTCTTTTGGCCTTTGGTGCCAAACCAGAAAATCAGCATCATTACTTCATGAGGCAAACATAGCTTCATCACTTCAAGGCCACAGGTTGATCTGTCCATTCCAGCCTGTCCACGCAAACGGGTGCTGTATGTATAAAAGCCACTTCACAGATGTTGGCCCCAGGCCCCAGCGTTCATAGGGTTCACCTCTCAACCAGCTGAGTCGGGAAGCGCCTGCAGTCTTAGGGACCTGAACCGTATCCTACTGAGCTAGCAATTGAAACCTACAGAAGAGTCTGAGAGTCCCTGCAAACTATTCTCTGTGGTTTATACAGGAAGACATTCTTGCAAGGCCCAGAAGCCTGGATGTTGGCTGCCTGCCAGAAAACATCGTTCTGCCTCTGAACTCAGCCACGGACTAGCCAACGCTGGAGTGCGGAATGTGTCTTGGTCACTGGACATCCCCAAATCAGAGACGGTGTGGAGAAGTTTGCTGTAGACCAAGGGGGTGGCAATTTGGGATAAAAAGACAGAGAAATAAAAAGAATACTCATACAGTAACAATACTTTTTAATAATACTATAGTAATATCATACGATGAGATGACACAGAAGAAAACGGTTAAGGAAAAGCAAGAAGGCAAGGGCTACACTTTAGGCTTGGAAATGGTGGCTTTGAAAGGGTGACATCAAACACGAGGAAAGGCTTCTTTGTGAAAAGGAGTACATGACAAGAAAGCATTCACAGAAAACTAGAAAAAAAAAGATTTAGCAAAATCCCTCTTTGATGGATCCACAACTGGCTCTTCAAGAAAATCATGAGTTTCCGGGCATGTGTTCTTTCAGTAATGATTTATTTGGTCCCTGTCATGTGTCAGTCACTGGGCTAGGCCCTGTGGAAACAGCTATTCAGAAGACAGACACTGTATTGCCCTTTAAGGAATGAACTTTTGGTGCGGAATCCAGTGAGAAAGGTGGTAATCGCAGTATCAGGGGCTGCTCAGGGTCTGAACAGAGGAGGGGCGTCTCCCTGTGCCGGGGAGAAGGGACCCTGGCTCAGGGAGCCCTGGACAGCGGCCCTCTCGCTGGGACACAGCGTGCCCCCTGCAGAGGAGCTACCAGGAGCACAAATAGTTTTGAAAGCATTTTAATGACTGGGTCCATTTATAATGCAGCCACTGCAGCCCCAGAAACTCAGACACCGGGCCATATGATGGAGTCTACCCTAGTATAAATATTTGATCTCCTAAAACAATATTACCGTAAATATTAGTCGCTGCCCTGAAAAGCTTCAAGTTCCTAGCTTTAATTTCCCCCATTAGGAGCCTAATGAAGAGAGTTTCCAAGTGCGCTCTCTGGGGACTGGGCTTACTGGCAGGCTCCACGCTGGGCCCTAGGGAGGGAGGGTGAGGGCGGACCAGGTGGTGCCGGCTCTGGGCAAGGGAGATGGGCAGGCTGAGGGTGGGGAGGGCTGCAGATGTGGATGGAGGAGCCCGGGCTAGGGCCCCTGGGGTCCCCGGGGACGGTGGGGGGAGGCTGTACTTCATCCCGATTCCCAGAGAGGTGATAAACCATCCAGGTGAGAAGTGTGGACTGGAGCTAGCTCTGCTTCTGATTCCCTGGGTGGCCTCTGGCTCCAGACAAGGTCACATCTTCTGCAAAATACAGATAACACTCAGCCCTACCTTCTAGGGTGGGTGCTGGGAGAATGTGTGTGCTTAGCACAGGGCCACATAGTAAGTGCGCAGGAAACTGTCAGCACAGCTTAGCTCTCGCCCAGTAAGCCGGGCTCCCACATCTGCTGACGTGACTGCTGCTAACCAGCACCCCACCCCAGGTTAAAACCCAGCCCCTCAGCATGGCCCACAGTGCCCTGCGGGGACAGGGACTGACCTCAGCCTCTGCTCTGTGCTGACCTCCTCACTGTTGAGATAGGCCCCGGGGCCCAGCAGACAGCGCCCCCTACCGCCCTCTCTGCGGGAACACTCATCACATGCACCTGGCCAGCTCCTTCTCACCTGTGGTGGTTTAATTGCTGTTGCCTCCTCCAGGGACCCTCAGGCATCCCTGCCACCTCTTCTCTGGGCTCCCCGAGGACACTGACCCCATAATAGGAGCCTCGCTAGTCTTTATACCTCCAGGGCCCGGCAGAGCGCTTGGTGCATGGTGCTCAGTGATTGTGCAACGAATGAGTGGATTACACAGAGATCTATTAGATACAGTCGCCAAAGGATTTTCATACCCGATGTGCTTTTAGTCCCACCGAAGTCCCTGGGAGCATTGTGATGCTTCTCAGAGGCTCAGGGAAGTTAGGTGACTTGTCCAGAGTTACTCAGCAAGTTAGAGCCACGGCAGCAGCTGAGGCGCATCTATACCCTGGGCCCAGGACGACTGAGTGATCACAGAGGGCTCCTGGGCTGGCTTGTCTGAGTTGACTGAGGGCATCTTCCTCTAAGGCTGGCTGATTTAAGAGCCGAGGGCTCCTGCAGGAATGTTACTCCTGGGTCGCCTGCAGTTCCAGGTCACTGGGGTGAGGTGGGAGTGGAGGGGTTCTTCCTGGAACTGGAAGCCATCAAGAGCTCCCAGAGTCACTGGATCCTATAACAGGGCTCTTGAACTTCCTGAGGCGTTCTCTCGTGAGTGCTTACAGTTCCATTTACAGAGGAGGAAACTGAGGCACAGAGAAGTTGGGTCCCCTGCTCAAGGTCACACGGCTCGTCAGTGGCAGAACTTGGCAAGGAATTCAAGCTCATTTCCCTGGGCCTTCGACACAGAGATCACGCCAGGACCTAAAACAAATCCAGCCCCCAGGATGGCTGGCGCTGATGATTTAAAGGGCCTGGCAGTGCTTAATCTTCCTGCCGGGCTCCCTCATTTTCGAAAATGCTGAGATTTAAGAGCTCATAAAACTGAGCTACAACAGTGCCCTGCCAAGAGCTCTGCATGGGGCTCTCTGTCCTGGGCTGCGCTGGCCCCGTGGTCTTGTCCCCAGTCACCCTGGGAGAGTTCTGCAGTCGATTACAGCTGCCGGGCTCCTCGGGCCTCGAGAGGCCGATCGGGTTGTCTGTGTCCTTGCCAGGGCTAGAATGACGTGCGGTGTGGCAACGTGCACGGTGACTGACTGGGTTCCTAACTCGTTAGGATTCTGGCAGCAGCGGCAGCAATGCAGGCAGCAGGGTGCAGCCTGGTCGCAAAAGCAAACGAGCACAGATGAGCCTCTGCACAGGGCCCGTCGTCCTGTGGCCGCAGACCCTGCGGAAGCAGCTCTCGGGGCACCCGCAGCCCTCCCAACCTGTGTCGATGCTGTTTCCTTCTGGCTGGAGACGACCTTCCAAAGTCCGGGGCTCCTGTCACCAACATACACATTCTCCAGCCACGCCGCCAGTGCCTAGCATGGTCCTGTCCTGTAGTAGGAACTGGGTCAGTGCGATGAAGGATGGATGGGCAGAAGGATGGAAGGGAGGAAGAGAAGGGCAGGGTAATTGATGATTAAAGGGACCCCATTTCTTCGTGTCTCCCCGTATCCACTCCTTTTGCCCTATGACTTTTCACTTCCTTGCATGAAGAGGTGGAGGGTTTTCCCCCCATCCCTTAAATCTAAGTGGCACTTGTGGCTCGCTTTGGCCGATGGAATGCGGTGGGAGGGACAACGTTCCAGCTCCCAGTCAAGGCCTCAAGACCTCCTGTGCACTTCTGCTTTTTCTCCTGGAACCCTGCCACGCTGACAAGCGAATAAGCAAGAGCCGCCTGAGTGGATGATGAGAGGCACATGGCCCAGTCACCCCCGACCCCGGCCTGCAGCCAGCCAGCCACCCGGCAGGCGCGTGAGGGCGCTCCGGGCGCCCACCAGCTGACCTGCAGACGCGAGAGTGGGCCCAGTCGAGGTCAGCCAAGCCTGGTTGAGATCTGCTCCGCCAAACCGTGGTCTCACGAGTGATAGTAAATGCTTGTTGCCTTTAAGCCGCTTAGCAATGGCGTGGTTAGCTATGTAGCGACAGCTCACTGGTAACAGTGTAGAAACCTTGGGAAACTACACCCTCCAGGGTCAGCGAAGCTGACTGAGACTGATGTCTCAGTCTCATCGTTAGAGGTCTCTTCCGCACCCTTTTTTTTTTTTTTTTTTTGAGATACGGTCTCACTCTGTTGCCTCAGGTAGAGTACAGTGGCATCATCATAGCTCACAGCAACCTCAAACTCCTGGGCTCAGGTGATCCTCCTGCCTCAGCCTCCCAAGTAGCTGGGAATACAGACATGTGCCACCATGCCAAGCTAATTTTTCTATTTTTGGTAGAGATGGGGTCTTGCTCTTGCTCAGGCTGGTCTCGAACTCCTGAGCTCAAGCAATCATAATGGCAGCATTAACAATAACTAATATCTGTACAGTCCTTGACAATGTTTAAGGAGCTTTCACATTTAAACTTATGATCTAGGGGGTGACACAGCAGGTCAGCTGCAGATTCAGCTATTACTGAGTACTTACTGTATACGCAGTACCATGATAGGTGTTGTTAAAATATAAACATCACAGGTCACTGTAAAGATTTAAGCTTCACTACGTGCTGAGTGGTCGAGTCCATCCCTTCGAGCCTGTATTTCTGCTTGTAGAAAAAATGGAGATGTTGAACCAAAGACTATAAAGAACAAATGTAAAGTTCTACCTTTAGGTTCAAAAAATCGATTTTGCAAGTGCAGGTTAGGGGAGCCACGGTGCAGCATCAGTCCCTATGAAAAAGATCCTGGGGAGATTTTATTTGTCTCAGCTACTGGGAAGCCAACTGGAACTTAGATTGCAGAATGAACACTATGGTGTCAGGCTACAGGATGGGAGTGCCCCGGGCTGCTCAGAACACACCTAGGCGAAGGCTTTTCCAGGTCCGGCTCTACATTCTGAGGAGTACGCCCAGGGTGTGGGCAGAGGGAATGGCTGGGATGGAAAAGTGTCAGGAAATTGGGTCTGGAATGTCTGAGAAAACTGGAATGTTTTGCCTAGAGAAGAGAGGGCTCAGGACAGATGTGAGGAAGACTTCAAATGTTGGAAAGCCTGCTGTGTTTGAGCGTGCTGAACTTCTCCACTGCTGGCCACATCAAAAAATGAGCAGGGTGAAGGATGCAGGAATTGTAAAGGGACACATCTCAGTTCAATTTAAGAAATAACTTTGTAATCTCTGGAGCCATCCCTCAGCAGAATGGCTCTTCCTCCATGGAGACCTGCAGTAGCCACGGCAAGGTTATTGGGCTGGCCAGGAGTGTGGGTTCAATGACTTCCAAGGTCTCTGCCACCTCTCAGTTCCTGGGAAGTGCTCCTCAAAAGTGGCCTCGGAGCCCCCAGGGTTCTGCCACATTCTTTTGTAAAGACAGCTGATAGGAAGGTTAATTGGAAGGATGCTTCCATCAGCACGCTGGACGCTGGTGGCTGCTGAGAACAGTTGAGAAATGGTCTATGCCCGGAGAATGTACATTAGCCTTTCTGTAGGAATCTATATGAAGATTTTATCTATATAAAGGTTCATATGTATATGTTATAAAAACATGGCCTGCAGTTATATAACTATATGACATCTATAAAAATATATAATGTTTTTATATATTATATAATTAAATATATATAAATGTGATGTGCAATTTACAGTTCTGCCCTGAAGAGGTGGCAGTGAAAGTCTGTCTGGGCCCCTTTAGTCATTATGATGCGTGGCTTGTCTCCCCCCATTAAAGGGTGCAGGAACATGAAGCCACTAAACACCTAGCTAGAAGGGCGGTCAGAATAACAGTGCCACGGCATGGACACACATCAGCTGGGTGCAGGGACGAGATGCATGCAGTGTTCACTCACTTCTGGTGTGCAGCGTTGGGAGGATGTTGTTGATGATGATAATAGTGGTAATAGTTGACGTTTACTAAGCACTTATTATTTGCCAGGGACTATGCTTTACATAAAACATCTCATTTCAACCTCAAACAATCCAACGCAGTAGGTGCTCTTGTTATCTCTATTTTATAGAAGAACAATTAAAGCACAGAGAGCTCAAGTAACTTAGCCAAGCTCACACAGCCAGGAAGTGGCAGACCTTGTGATTGAACCTAGATCTTCTGCCTAAAGCCTGCACTTTTAGCCTCTTTCCAGTCACACCTTGTCTGTCTCTGTAGCACTAGTGTAGTGCTGTCTGTCTGTCTTTCAGTCATCTGGAGTCCCTAGGGTGTGATGGGACTATGTCGAGAAACATCTCAAGAGCGCTGAGCGATCCCACCACCTCAGGATATTGATTCCTCCCCTGGAATGAGACAGGAGAGAAAGACGAGTCCTGCCCGGCGGCATAAATTAGCTCTGCGCCCTTGGGGCTCCGTCTCCTGTGCCGCCTCCTTGCCATTCAGGTGGCGCGAGCCGGCGGAGCTGTTGCTTCTCAGCGATTCACGGCCGGCACATGGCAAGTGCCGGGACGGCAGCTTCCGCGCTGGGCCCGGACAAATGGCAGAACAGAGCAGAGGGCAACGCAATTTACAAGGAGTCTTAGCAACCAGGCGAGGGGCAATAAACCAGAAAATCGCTGAGGAAACTCAGTGGAGCATGAGCTAAACGAATTGCAGGATTTGTGAACCAATTTACACCCGTCAGAGGGGGGGTGAGAGAGGTACCGGGCGACTCCGAAAGCCTCGGCCAGAGAACAAGGCTGTCACCTCCGGCAGACTTGTTGAAGGGCAGTGAGGACACACGGTCCCTACCGAGGGACAGCTGGGCAGGGGCCTCTGGGCACACTACTGGGAAGCCTTTGGGCCTCCCTCCCTGAGGGGGATCTGGGGCGTGTCATCCCACCGTGGGGGTGGACGGCGGGTGTGGGGGGAAAGGTGAGAATGGAGTGACCCTCTTCCTTGCTCCCAGGGAATGGATAAAATACGGAGTGTTCTGGACTCGAAATGGAGCCCAGCTTTGGTTTCCCTCCCAAGGAGTGAATCCCTCAGGAAGTGAACACCGTTTCTCAAGGCAGCGCCTCACTGGGAGGCGGGCAGAGGGGCGTGAGGTGACAATCACGTTCTCTTTAGGGCGGTGCTGGCACATGTCTGCCCAGAAGCACGTGCCCATCCCAGGAGACCTGTGGGAGGGACAAATCCACCTGTCCCTGGGACCTGGGCAGGGGGAGGACGCAGGAAGGGACAGGTTCTCACGGTGTAAACATACCCCCTAGTTAAACGACAGCTCTGCAAGAGCTTACATATACAGGCAACACGTCCGTTTCACTCACGCGGGGTCCGGAACAGTGCCTGGCCCGTGGCAGTCTGGCGTGTCCACGTCTCAGCTGAAGGAACTGGACACCAACAGTGATAAATGTGCAAGATGCAGAATTAGTATTAAGGGACATAATCTCAGGTTAAAACAAGACAATGCTGTGTAAAAGTTTTGATAAGGGGACCAGTGCGCTGCCCTGACGGTGTAGCCCTTGCTGTTGCGCCTGGGAGGTGGGGAGTGAGACGCTGCACTGCAAAGAAATGGGCCTCAGTCTCCCCACCTGTAAAACGAGGGGCGTTGGAACCACGGTTCTCTGGGCATATGCAGCTCTGCCCTGCTGTGGTTTAGTGATTTGCAGCAGTACTGGTGAGGGTGGAGGCTCAGGCTTTGTCCTGGGGGAGCAGTGTGATCCAGATTTCCCACAAGCCACACAGAGCTCTCCCCAGAAGTTTCTGGAGGCCTCCCTGATCATCCCATCGCTCCCTTACCTCTGAGTTCTCCGGCCCCAGGGGCCACTGAATGGCTCCCCGAGGTTTCACTGCTGCTCAGCAGAACCCGGCACAAGGCCTCTGGCCCCTGCGGGTTCCTGCCACAATTCCCGTCTCCGAAGACGGTGGGGCGTTCAGAGTGGGACAGGGGACAATGGCAAAGACGGCAGCTACCGTGAATCCGGGCCCTGGCTTTCTGGCCCTGAGCACAGAGGCGGGGAGAGAGCCCAGCTGTGACTGAAATGGCTTTGGCTGCCAACCTAGCTGGTAGGACACAGAATGACTCACACATTTAGGTAAACACAAGGGTGGTGGCACAGCGTGGGCTCTGGAGTTGGACACAGCTGGGTTCACGTTCTCCCTCCACGTGGCGGTGAGGCCTGGGCCAGTCCTTTGAGTGCATCGGTTTCCTCGGATGCACAGGAAAGTGAATAACAACACCTGCCACCTGCTTCTGAGGGGTACCTGAAGTAACACACATGGCACTTAGTGCCGGGCCTGGTGTGTTGGTAGCGCAGGGTTAGTAAGTGTTAGCCATGCATATTTTTGGTGTCCACAGCCCAAATTCCAGGGACTAAGATGCACCATTCTGTACCTGCTTGTTACTAGGACATCCTAGAGATTCTAGCCCTGTGGGACAAGCTGGGGGCCTAGGACTCCGCCTGAGCTGAGGTCCGTGGGACAGGCTGGGACTGCACATCAGGGTGGAGTCTAAGTCCTAGAGGACTTGGTAGTGAGCTGAATGGTCTGAAGAATCAAGGCCACGTGGATGAGGACGAGAACAGAACCAGATCTTCTAGGAAGGATCTGTTGCAGAGTGTATCAATCAGCTTCTGCTGCAAAACAAACAGCCACGGCATCTCAGTAGCCTACGACATCAAGCATTTATTGTATTCATGAGTCTATGAGTCGTCTGGGGAAGCTCTGCTTCCCCTGGGCCCCAGGCTGAAGCAGCAGCAGCTACCCAGGAGGAACTGTGTTGACGGCTATGGCAGAAGCACAAGGGGGCAAGTGGAAGCTCGCCAGGCCCCTTAAGGCTTAGGCTTGTAGCTGACATATTGTCACTCTGTTCCGTTCTATTGACCAAAGCAAGGCACAGAGCCAGGCTTGAAGTCAAGGAGCAGGGAAGCATACTCTGCCCATGAAGAGGCCACAGCAAGGGGGCAGTTGCGGGGAGGGGTGAAGAGCTGTGGTTTCTAATTTCATCTTTTACTTATAGTGCGGGCCCTGATGGGCAGGAGTGGAATTAGGAGGCAGAGAGATCCCCAGGGGACATACACCAAAGTTCCCGCAGGACTTAGGAGGGAAGGAACTGCTAAGTGGTAGAGCTGCTTCGGCAGAAACAATAGTGTCCCCTCCCATGGGTCCCAGGGCACTGCCGAGAAGCCCCCTGGCCAGGACCTCTGCACTTTATCAGCTGCTAAGAGGCGTGAAGGAGGAGTGGCTGTCATCCTTACAGGGAGATACCCCACTGTTCTATCAGAAAGAGGGTGTCTTTGACCAGAGACAGTTGCACAGGAAAATGACTAAGTGACATTCATTCCTAAAATTCCTATTCCTCTCAGACAGGCCTAATGTACCCAACTGCATCTTCTAATGGCTCATTGGGTGCAGCTGCCTGGAAATAACAGGAGGGAACCGGCGTTAATGAAGGGAATGATTAAATAACAAGGCAACTATGAATTTAAAGAGACAGCCCGAGCATCATGATTATTGTCCATTTATTTATGATTTGTATTTCTTGTAACTTCCAAGCAAACTTGAGATGACTGACATTTAAAAATATAGGTCCCAGGACAGTGAGATTAAAGACAAAATATCCAAAGTTATATGGATGAAGGGGGGAGATGATTAAACCCGAAACCTAGCAGAAGATAGTTACTGCGATTGCACATTAAATTGAGCTAAAGCGAAAGGGAAAATATGATGAGTTATTGGGCGAAAGGAAGTATAGCCATTTGTCAGGAGAGCCAAACTTTTCCCTGACACTCAATGTGAGCGCAAATTTATCATGAGAATCTCAATAGAACGGACGGTGAGGCACATAATAGACGCTCTCTTCAAAGGCTTTTGCCGAAGATGCAGAAACAGTCTTCAGACAGTCGTTTATTATATCGACCCTGGATAAAAGCTGAGGTCTTAGGGATGAACCCTTTTGGATTTAATACAGCCCCAGCTAATGGCTTATAGATTGTTGTGCAGGCAGGTCCAGTTAGGAGTGTTTAGAAGGTCAGCGCTGGAGCCAGGGGCAAAGCACTGGGAGCGATGCGTGGTTTCCCTCCCGGAGCCAGGCTGAGCACGGACTCCTGGACAGACACCACGTGCCCTGTGTCCTCCTGGAATCTCGAGAGCTAAGTGAGTCCCGGGTGGGTTAAAGGTTGGAAAGCCCTTGGTACAGGAAGACACGTGAAAAATCAGATTACAAAATGCAATATGACCATAGTATTTAGTTGACATGAACAAAATATATGCGAAGAAAAAAGATGGATAGGAAATCCACCAAAATGTTAATAGTGGTCATCTCTGAGCTGTGGGAGTTAGGAGGATTCCTTTTTTCTGCTTTTCAAATCTTCTAGATTGAGCCAGTGTAACTTTCATAAACAGAAAAAAAAAGGGGAAAAAAAGATTGCTTTTTAAATCCTGATTTTTGAGGTCTTTTTATTTTTCTTTTGTTTTGAGACAGGGTCTCACTTTTTCACCCTGACTGGAGTGCAGTGGCATCATCATAGCTCACTGTAACCTCAAACTTCTGGTCTCAAGCAATCCTCCTGCCTCAGCCTCCTGAGTAGCTGGGACTGCAGGCATGTGCCATCATGCCCGGCTAATTTTTCTGTTTTTAGTAGAGATGGGGTCTCACTCTTGCTTAGGTTGATCTTGAACTCCTGGCCTCAAGCGATCCTCCTGCCTTGGCCTCCCAGAGTGCTAAGATTATAGGTGTGAGCCACCGTGCTCGGCCATTTTTGAGGTCTTAAAGTTGTGGAGAGGAACCACCAGCAATGGCCCATATTTTCTTGAACAGAAGCTTTTCAGAGCAGACGAGAATAAGACTTACAGAACCGTGGAACAGTATTCATTCCTGTTTCTGCTTCTCTCACAAGCATCTAAACCTAGCCCTGCCTTTCTGAATTGTGTAAATAAATCACACATCACTGGTTCCACGGGGGCGTAAAGAAGATAATGGCGGAGCTTAGCAGTTGTGACCCCTCGGACATAAGAATGTATTACTTTATCGGCATTGCTTCTCTGGCGGGAAAACTGGCAACACGTGGCAAAACCTTAAAAATGTGCATGTCCTTGCTACATTAATTTTACATATGGAAACATATTCTAAGAAAATAATCCTGGCTATACGGGAAGACTGGGCCGTAAAGATACACCTCACAGCATTCTCTCCATAGTAAAATGTGGGGATATTCACCTCACACTTAGAGAACCTAAATATTCACAGTTAGAGATTTAGTTAAATAAACAGTGGTCCTAAGGAACACAACACAACCCTCACAAAGGACAGTTTGGAAGGATTCTTAGTGACAAGGGGCCGTGCTTTATGGGTCTCTGTTAAACGAAAAGTGCGGGTTGCAAAAGATCGTGTACAAGATCATACTATTTTTGGAAAAAGAAAAAATGTATCTATTAGTGGGATTACAGATAATTTCCCTGTCTCCCCTCTCTCCTATTTTTGGCTTATCTGTATTTACTAAAATTTCTATTGTGACTATGTGTTTTTTTGCTAATAAAAAAGGGAAAAATGTATTTTTTTCAAAGCAATACTATTTCATAGTTCTGTTTTCTGGAAGGAAACTAGAGGAACACCCCTCGTGTTGGGTTATTGTTAAGGAGCTAATTGGGAACAGGCTTGCCCTGGTTTCAGGATAAGAAGTTGGAGCTGAATAGAGTGAGGCATCTTTGGTCCTTTGTCTCCTCCATGCTTTCCCTTTTGTCCCCCCGGGGTTTGAAGCAATTCGTGTGAGAGTGCGAGACCCCGGCAGGCCCACCCTGCTCTCCCATCTCTCCCATTCCAGCAAGCGTGACAGTAAAGGATGGAGTATGAGACCATGATGGGGCATGCTCTGAAACGGGGCTTATGGGGGATGCCTCCTACTGGAACAATCGCTGACCCTGACTTCACGCTGGCTTTTAAAAGATGACAGCTTCTTCTCAGGGTGCACCAGCTTCTAAGAGACAAAGATCCAAAGCAGCGCCCCCGTGTCCTGTCTATACACTCCTTGAGATTTATTTAGCTTTTTGTTATTAAGGTCAGCCCTGCAAAAATTCGTCTCAGTTCAATTTCTTACCATGTTGCTGTTCTTTGTAGACAGGCTGAGACAGACGGGCATTTTTCCTCTTGGTTTCTCTGGCTTATAAGCCATGGGAAGTGAAGGGACGTGTCCTCAAGAGGAAAGAATACATTTGGGCATGTTGCAAAGGTCACCTGGACTTGTGCCGTGAGATGAAGGGATGTCTGTTTGAAATAAAGACAGGCAGAAAAAATGTCCTAAGAGTGAAGGAAAGAAATCACGGACTACAGGAGTCCTGGGCTTGAGGGGACCCAAATGAAGCTGGCAAAGTGCCTCCTGGTTAGAATGGTTCTTAAAATATGGCGCAGGGGTGGGTGGGCCTTCAAAGTTCTCCATGTGCTACAGAAAGGAAGGAAGCAAGTATATTTTGAGGTCTTCCAAATGTAGGATGCGTTGTGTGTGCTGTCTCACTGAGCCAGACACAGCCAACTAGCTCCCCACCCTGCAGGAGAAGAGACCACGGTTTAGAGGGGATGAGTGACTTGCCTGAAGCCACTAGAAAGTGGCTAGAAGCTAGAAAGTGGAGGAGTCTGAATTTGAACCCAGGGCTGTCTGATCTCCCTCAGGGTTAATACTGATCATATGGCAAAAGTAGATGAAAATCTTAGCCCAGAGCTTTTGGCCTTGGCACTGAGAAGACAGCCCCAGCTATTTGCCAGAGGCACTTCATTTCAAAATTTTAAATGCTTTCTACTTCTAGCATCAATCAGTTGTTTGCTTTTGAGATTGTAAACAAAGGGTTACTTCATTGTGTCTCGCCAAAGCAGTGCCAGGTTCTAGTTTATTCTCATGAGAGATTTTAAAATTTATTTTATTTTGCTTTGGTGTTTTGCAGCCGTCAGCAGAAGAGGCGGATGTACTTGGTTCACTGAAGTGGATAATGGCTGGAAGTTTTTAAGAGATTCTGCCCAAACAGGGAGGAAGAGCTCCCTTCCCTCTATCAGGACTCTGGGGGCCGCGGGGAGCAATTTCGGTGCTTGGTGATTTTATAAACAAACTTTTATAATTTATTCTGAAGCATTTTCAAACTTACAGGAACATTGCAAGAAGAATACAAAAGGCTCTGTTCTCCCTTTATCCAGATTCCCCAGCTGTTCACGTTTTAGCCCAGTGGCCCCATGACCTCCCCTCTCTCTATATACATCTACCCATCATCATACTCTTTTTCCCAACTATATGAGAACAAGTTCCAGGTTACTGAATGGGAGAGAACAAATTGCAGACCTGATACCCAAAACCCTTAAATACTTCAGTAGGTGTTTCCCCAAATTAAGGACATTCTCCTATGGAACCACCACAAACTCTGCAAATCAGGAAATGACACTAATACAACATTCACAGACCCCATTTGAAATTTGTCAATTGCCCCATATCTCTCGCTTCCTTCCTTCCTCCCTCCCTCCCTCCTTCCTTCCTTCCTTCCTTCCTTCCTTCCTTTCTTTCTTTCTTTCTTCTCCTTCTCTTTCTCCTTCTTTCAAGATCCAGTCCAGGAACCAATCCAGGATCACGTGTTGCTTTGGTTGTCATGTCTCTTTAGCTCCTTTCAATATAGAACATTTCCTCCGTCTTTCGCTATCCTTCTTGACCTTGGCAGTTTCTAAAGAGTACAGACCCCTCACTGGGTTCATCCAATGCTTCCTGATGCCTAGACTCAGGACATGCATTTTGACAAGAAAACCACAGAAATGAGGCTCGGCTCTTCCCAGTTCATCTCATCAAGGGACACACGATGTCCGCCCTTCACGCCACTGGAGATGTGATCCTTGAACATCTGTCTGCTCAAGATGTCTGCCAGGCTATAAATAAAGTCACCGTTTCCCACGTTGTGACTGACACGTATTTGGTGGGGCGATATACCAAGGTTTTGCCACTATCAGGGGCTGGGGAGGGGTCCGATGAGGAACATGATACTGGCGTAGCCTTGGAATATCTCCCCACCAAATCCCACCTCTGTCGATGCTTCTATCTGCAACTTTGACGATGGCTGCCAAATGGTGATAATTGATCTGTATCATTCCTTCCTCATTCATTTGTTATTTTATGGTAAAGAAAAGCTACCTCTTCTAATTTACTTATTTACCTACCTACCTACCTATTTATTCATGTCAGTATAGACGATGGATTATAATCCATTAATGTTATTTATTTTGGTGCTCGATTGTCCCAGATTTGGCCAGTGAGCCCATTCAAGCTGGTTCCTGTACCCTTCTGACAGGTCTACATCATTCTTTGACACAAAGAATGTCAAACAACCTTCTGAAACAACAAGATGTTCCCCCTTGTCTTGCACTTTCCTGGCCTCCGCCCTAGAATCAGCCATTTCTCTGAGAAGGCTTTAGTGGAGGTTGATGTTTAGAAACCAAACGCTGGGCACTTCTTCCTCCTGGGACTTGACTGTTTTCTAGGCCCTCTTGGAAGGCAGAGCTGGGAACTGCATGTGTGCACACATGTACACACCCCCACTGCTGAGCGTGTATTTATATGTATGCATGTATGTAAGCACATCTGTGTGTCATCTCTCATCATCTCTCTGACTGTAAGTTTACACGACACTTGTAACTACAGTCATCACCTCTTCCTACTTTCCCCTTGTTCGTATTTGTAAATCTCTTCCCCAACAGTGAAAACCTGGCTCCGATTAGCCTCAACTTATTTACGTCATCAGTCAGGCCCCCTTCTGTAACCAACGTCCTGATGGTGCCAACCGCCTCTGAGCCCCGGCCCTGCCACTGCCGTCTCAGCCCACCGCCACCCTGGTGGGGCCCTGGTGCGCTGCCTCCGAGGGGAGGAAAGACAGAGGAAGTAGAGCAATGCGAGGGCCTCTTCAGGGTCTTTCTGTTGTTTTCCTCTGTAGTTAGCACACTCTGGAGCCACCGATGTTTGGAACCTGCCTTTTGTCACAGGCCATGCTGAAGGACAGACCCATTTTTATACCTGAAACTTCCCATCCCCTCCACTCTTCCAGGTCACTGGATGAGAGAGCGTCAGGGCATCGGGCAACTAGCACCTGGTTTGATCCCTTCCATCAGGGACGCGATCGAGGGTGGCAGAGACCCTAGGCCCTGAAGTCGGGTCTGAGGCAGCTGCTTCCGCGCTGCACACGGCTGCGTGGTCGGCGGAGACCCATCTGCCCAGAGAACTGAGGCAGGGTGCACAGCCGACCCGGGAGCTTACACAACCTGGGGATCCTCTTTAAGAAAAAGAATATGAATTTGAGTACATAAGACTATGGTGTGGCCTTTGATGTCCCCTGCTCTTTCCATAACTATTTATCTAAACAAGCCCGAGTGGCTCTCTACTACTCCACCAAGAAGCCAGAACTCTGAGTATCAAGGCCCTGCGGATGAGCAAACACCAGCTGTTTTCTCTCCTCTCAACTTAGAAGGAAAACTCAGTTCAACGTTTTTGTCCCTGAAGAATGTTCCTCTTAACTAGACCACTGAATTGCCAGATAAGACCTGGGATTTTTGCAGCAGTAAATAAAGAAAAATCAGAAGTTATAGTTCTGGCATTGCTATCCCTGGCCTTAGGCTGGTTCACAGAGATGCTTCTAAATCAAGTGTCTGAGTGTCCTTCAGAACTGCTGTTGATTCAGGACTATCAGCCGTGCAGCACAGCGCACGCGTCCCACTCCAAAGAGCTTCAGAGCTCAAATTGGGAAAAGTTTGCCAATCCACCAGCAGCAGATATTTTTGCAAGTGAGAGTTAACCCCTTCTGCAGGGGGAGTGGACCCCAGATGAGCAGCAGTACACTGCTAAGCAGAGAAGCGACTCGGGGTTAGTGGGCTTGAGAGGAGGGGGCAGCGTGCCGGGCATTGCGTGGGAGGCTCTGCTCTGAGACTTCACTTCTGTTATTCCATTTAGTCCTTGCAACAACTACATGAATTATGCACAATTTTTATACCATTTTGCAGACGAGGAAACTGAGGCACAGAGAGATTAGGTGATTTGCCCAATGGCACTTAACTAATTAATTGTTATTTTTATTACATCTGAAGGAACTGGGAGACCGAAGCGATTTACTCAAAGTTACAGCATCCATCTGACTAAGGGACACTGTTTTCATTTCAGAGGGGACTTAGCAGCAGGTTTTCCCCCACTAAACGGGGAAAGCAGAGAGTTCCAACTGGAGACTTATGGGGTGTGGATAAAACAAGCCGGTGACCCAGAGAGAGAAAGAAAAGCTTCTCACCCTCTCCAGGCCGGGCAAGATGCTCTGAGATTCTGGTCCTCTCTCCTCTGGTGGAGAACAGCAGCCGTGGGGCCCAGCAGGCCAGCATCAGCACTGTCAAGCCGATGGCCTGTCACCGCAGGGGCCCCAGGGGTGGCCATTGGGGACTCTCGCTGAGAGGAGTGAGGCCCTGAGGGTGGGGCTGTCCAGGCACAAGCAGCCTGGCCATCGCTTAAGAGTGTAGAGCTGAAAGCTAAATGCACATTCATCCCTCCAACCTAGTGACCCCCAAGTTCAAGTTGCTACATTACAATTAAGTGGCATCAGTCAGCTTGTTATTTAAGACCTACAAGCTTTGACTAAGTTGGGGGACAATTTGATGACCCCCCAAAAGAAAGTCTTATAAAGAGATATTGCTTGGGGAGTATCCAGGCCCCCAAAAGTATATTTGCCCAGGGACCCTCCCAACTCAGTCACGTGGCCGTTTAGAACAAAATACTCCTTCAGATCGAAGAGCTCGGGCTGTGGAGTCATTCTGACCCGGGTCTAATCCCAGCTCCACCACTGGCTCGCTGAGGGACTCTGAGCAAACCACTCGTGGTTGCCACACCTCCCCTTCTCCCTGGGACGCCACTGGGACTAAACGAGACAATGCATGTCCCAGCTTAGCAAGGGCTCGCACTGTGCTGAAGAGGAACTGTGACTGTAGTCTAGTTCTTCTGGGGTAGCCTTTCTTTTTTCCAGCTTTGTTGAGCTGTAACCAACATACAATAAACTGCGCACATTTAAGGGTACACCTTGATGAGCTTTGACGTATGGATACTCCTGCGAAACCACCATCACAGAATAACGAATAGATCCATCGCCCCAAAAAGTGTCCTTGTGCCCTTTTGTGATCTCTTCCTCCCTCTTGTCCCCCAGCAAACACTGATCAGCATTCTGTCAACTTGCATTTTCTAGAATTTGTATAAATGGAATCATACCATATACGTGCATCTTTTGTCTGGCTCCTTTTACTCAGCATAATTATTTTGAGATTCATCCATCCTTGGATGAATCTTGAGTTTTTTTTTTTTTTTGGATGAGCTTTTTCCTGCACATCATAGACAAAGTATTTCAAGGCCAAGGGGCTGCTTCTCCAGGATCTTGGCTGGGGTTTCTAACACCTGGATTCTGAACACTCTGATGTTTCCTGGGTCCCGGTAGTGTGCAAGCAGAGCTGGCGCTAAAGCCACAGGACTTCCCAAGGCACACACCAGAATCTCGCAGGCAAATTTTTCATATTAATACGTGTGTGTAGACTTCATTCCTAGGGGTTCATAGGTCTGAGACGTGGCCTGGAAATCCACTGTGCTAAACTAATGTCACTAACTCACAAAGGCAGTGAACACTGAGGTACAAGGAAGAGAATTCAGGTAGCATCTGATGGTAAGAATCACATTCCAGAGAATGGGCTGCTTCATGTGGCCTTTAGTGAATGTGGGACCTACAGTTTGAATGTCCACATGTGAAAATAAGTCTGCTCCCCAGGCTTATTTCTGCATTCCAAACATACGTGACCACAGAGCCACTGCATGTTGTGTGCATCAGGAAACAAACACGGTGGTGCCATCACCTGTCTGCACATGCAGTTCAGAAAGCCACACTCAAGAGCACGTGGAAATCAGTATTGAACACGAGACACTCGAGTTACCACAAAGAGCTATTTTTGCTTATTCCAAATTGCTCTGTTTCTCTAAGCAGCTATTTCAGTCAGCCTCTTCTCCGGCTATGTATAGGGACGGCTCGTGCAATTTCAAAACAAGTGGGAAGAGAAAAGAAATCTGCAAATAGGCTAACAACCAGGGATAAATCTGGGGCCATTGAAAAGGTGGTACGAGTCAGTCATTTTCCCAAATATCCGGCCTCTCCGAATTCCGCCCGTGGGTTGGAAACCATCAAGAAATAAACACACAGGTACATTGGAGGGTCACTTTCTAGTAAGTGCTCAGTGTTTAAAAATAGGGATTTAAAAGGAAAAGTCTCCTCTGTGTCTGGCGGCGGCAGCTCCCTGCACCGGCTTTTGCTCTGCCACCCTGGGGCCATGTGTAGATGGCAGATGAGGGAAGTTGGGTCTATTTTTAAAGCTTTCTGGTTTTCTGTCTGTGGCCAGGGAGAACTTGGACGAAAGAGGAGCTCAGCAAAGGGAAGGTGGCCTCGAACATTGGTGCAGTGAGTCACCGGCAATTGTTTACTGGTTCCACTGCCCCAGATAGGTCTGATCTGCCCCCTCGGCTCCACCTCCTTTGTGGCCACCGTGTCTGGGTCCCCATTACGTTCACCTTGGCCAAGTGGACTTCCTCGTCTCACTCGGGCCTCCTCCAGCCCACCCTCCACCCTGTAGCCACAGAGAACTTTTTAAAAGTGCCCATTGAACTGAGTCACAGCCCTGGTTATATAAATGCATAATAAAAAGTCTGGAAGCTGTTAATAGTGGGTATCTCTGGGGAAGGGAGGCTTGAATGTTTTCACTATGCCTGCTTCTGTGTGGTTTGAATTTTATACCATGAGCTTGTATTCCTTTCATAATTTTAAAAGAATCTCAAACGTTTAATTTGATCCCTACAACCCAGGAGCTCTAAATCTTGAGTTAGGGTCCCCAACATTAAACATTCGTTTGTTGATTATGGCCTTGGGGAGCAGAAGCCGCGATCTCTGGGTGGCAGTTATTGGAGACGTGGACATAGAGAAGGAGTGCGCTGATCGGCAGGGCTGCCCCACGGTGGGCTGCTGGGCCAGCGCAGATGTCCAGGCTGAGGCTGGTGCCCTGTGCTGGGAAGTGGTGTCAGAGATTTCGGGTCACATGCCCTTGGAGTCCCTGTAATTCTGTGACTCTATGTGATGCCCCAGCAGACACATTTTTGAGCTTGACTACTCAGGGGACATTCCCCAGGGGGCCCAATCACACACTGCTTTCTTTTATTTCCACTTTCGATTTCTATCAGGCAAATACGGTCTTAGAACTCTGTAATTAATCTCTTAGCTTCACGTGCCCAGAAGGTGTGGACAGAGGGTCTTCTGCACGAAAAAAAGAACACATAAGATGTACGTGGAATCAGACTGGATGTTAAAAGCAGAAGGAGGAAGAGACTCCAGGAAAGGTGGTCAAGAAGGACAATCAGCATGAGGATTGTCCCAGCTAAGCTTCATGCTGGGGCTGCAACCCCGGAAGCCACTTCACTTGCAAGTCAAGCCCGGCGCGTGCCTGTCCGTGCCTGCGCCCCACGAAGCTTGCTCTCTGGGCCCCCCAGCTCGTTCTCTCGGGCACAGTGCCGCTTCTTGAGGTCGTTCATTGTTTGGCTCCTGAAAGAGAAGTCATACTGCTGTCCAAAGGGATGACACATCCTTCGAGCTGTCATTATTCTTATTGTGGGATAAATAGAGATATTAGTCTGATTGGACAAGCACTTTATGGAGCCTACCTTGTTCCCGGTAGTCTCCCAGACATTTACAAATTGGTTGAACCATGTTTTTATTTTTTCCACCACCTCAAGGCCATACCATTTCTCTTTTTAATATACAGACCATGCCTTGGATAGAGTAAGTGCTAATAAATATTTGTTGAATTGATTTTCCTGTTCAGAGATGTGGCAGAAAGACCCTCCTGTTTCATGCACATAATTCTTTTGCCTGGCTATTGTTGAATTCTTTTCTTGTGGATACTGGTCACATCAGCCAGCACGAGGGTGAGTCTCAGGGTCTGAGCTGAGTGTTACTTGGGTCAACAAAGACAAATGCCACCCAGGGCTGACAGTCACGGGGAAGGGAGCCAGAGGCGGTAAAAGGAGAACAATTCCATTCCTGTGTGGACTACACTTGCATATAAGATGATTAGTTCCGTAATTAGCAAAGTGCTTTGTTCAAAATAAGTGCCTACCAGACTTTAGATTGTGAAAGAAAATGTTACTATTTCATGGCAATTCCTACCTGGCATTCTCCTTCGTTTGCCTGTTTATTACCTGTCTCCCCCATTAGACTATAAACCCTCCGAGATGAAGAACTCTGTCCTTCTTGCTCAGAGCTGTAGTCCCTGTGCCTTGAGAGAGCGTGGCACATACGTCATACTCGTTAGGTGGTTTTTGTGGGGATGAATGGCAGCTTCATGGCTCAGAAGGAAGCAATGTAAGGAACGGTTAAAATGGGCTTAGTTCTGACAAATGCAATCCTACTTAACCAGAATTTGCTGCTGGTGTGGAAATAAAATGTACCTTAGAAAGTGACCAGGCCATCTTGGAGACTGAACTATGGAAGGAAATACTGAGAATGAAGATCAGATAAGGGATGTGTGAATTCCAGGAGGGAGAGAAGATTTGTTCCAAATATCTTCTAAAGGGCTAACTCCCTTTGCGTTGCCCCAGAATGCAGAACCAGGACCCACAAAGAGAGGAGGTTTATTTCAGCTGATGATATTTGAAAATAGAATGGGCTGGCTCAGGAGGTGATAAGTTTCTTGACAGGGGAGATAGCCAAGAAGAGGCTGGATGAATTTGTGGCATTGACGCTGCAGGTGGACCGGGGAACTGTGATGTTAAATGCGATAGCATGTGTTTTCCATCGCCCCATTTAGTTCTAACCCGTAGGGCTCCAGAGGTAAAGTCCAACCAAAATAAACAAATACATTAATGGGAAAAGGGGAAGGAAAGGAAAGAAAGGGAAAGTTTGGGGAGCTCTGCCATGTCCCTTCCTTGCGGGTCCTTCCCATCCTCAACCTGAGGCCCACCTCAGGGAACCTCAGCCCCCACCCACACCCATCCCGGAACAGCCCGTGACTCATGTGCCCCTTCTTCAGCCAGACCTGCGCCTCTCTCCAGGACACATGGCCTGGGTCTAGCCCTCGGCTCCTGTCACCCCAGTCCTCAGCCAGGTGTTCTCCTTGTAGCATAAGGAAGACAGCTGTTTCTTTCATACTGAGATGGATACCAGGGGCTCTTCATGCACGCCCTCAACACACCCATGTCGAGTGGGAATTGGTGGCCCTCTGTTATGGACTGAATGTTTATGTCCCCAGATTGATATTTTGAAGCCTATCCTTGGTGTGGCTGTACTTGGACGTGGGGACCCTAAGGAAGCAATTAAGGTTAAATAAGGTCACAAGCGTGGGGCCCTGACCTGATAGGATTTGTGTCCTTACAAGAAGCCACCAGCGTGTGCACTCTCTCTCTCTCTATCCCCACCCCCTCACCCCCTTGCCACAGAGGAAAGGCCAAAAGGCCACAGAGGGCACAGCAAGGTGGCTATCTGCAAGCCAGGAAGAGCCATCACTAGAAAACGGATTGACCATCACCTTGATCTTGGACTTCTAGTTTCCAGAATTGTGATAAAATAAATTTCTGTTGTTCAAATCACCCACGCTCTGGTATTTTGTTATGGCAGCCTGAGTAGACTAAGATACCCTTTTAGTGGTAAAGTAATTTCAAGGGGGAGTCATGATTTGAACTTCTATTCTGACACTTACTAGCTGAGGGGTTTGGGGCAAGTTATCTTTTCCTCTGAGTCTCAGTGTAGTCACTGGTAAAACGTGGGTCATAACACCTACTACAGAGGGCTGTTGTGAGAATGAAGTGAGACATCTATAGAGTATCTGGGGCACAGTAGAACACTTAGAAAATGTTATATTTAAGGCTGGATGTGGTGGCTCACACCTGTGATCCCAGCACTTTGGGAGGCTGTGGCAGGAGGATCACTTGAGAACAAGAGTTTGAGATCAGCCTGGGCATCGTAGTGAGACATCGTCTCTACAAAAAATTTAAAAACTAGCCAGACGTGGTGGTGTAACAGTGGACAGGAGACTTAGCATGACTAGCTCCATTTTGCTTCTGCCCCACTGCGGTAATATCCTTTAGGTCATTTTGCTTAGCTCTGCACATAGGCTAGCTCATTGTAGGAAGAGTTTAGTTTGTAGTTTAACTCTAGAAGAAAGATGATAACCATCCCTTTCCCAAAATTAACTCCCAGGAGATAAGGAAAGTGTGCACACAAGTCACAATGCTATGTTAAAGATTTATAAGAACCTCATGACCTGAGAAACGTCATCCAAAGTTAACTGACCAAGAACAAAGAAGTTTCACAACCTCCTCAAACCCTCGTTGATGTACCGCTGTCTGTGGTCCTTGGTTACTTCTTGCAACCCCCATTCTCTTCCCCTTCCCTTAACATAAAAAGGAGCCTAAAGTTCATACTAATTTAAGATGGTTCTTTAGGACATTAGTTCACTGTCTTCATGGTTTGCTAGCTTTTCCAATAAAAGTTGTTTTCCTTGCTCCAACACATTGTCTCTTGACTTATTGGCTATTGTGTGGTGAGTGGTACAAGCTTGGACTTGGTTACAGTGCCTTGCACTGGAGTCCCAGCTGCTTGGGAGGCTGAGGCAGGAATTTGATTGCTTGAGTCCAGGAATTTGAGATTATAGTGAGCTATGATCACGCCACTGCACTCCAGTCTGGGTGACAGAGTGAGACCCTATCTCTAAAAAGAAAAAAAAGAAAATGTTATACTTAAATGAAGACAGCCTCATCTTGAGACAATAATATCTCTTAGTGTGATTACTTGATAAAACAACAACAGCCATAACATAAACCACCTGCCCCACTCAAAGCTACCTCCTCTGGACATCGAACTTGATGTCCTCATTTGCTTACCAATTATCTTTTGAGTTGGTAGAAGAGTGTTTATCTTCTGTCAACACCAGCCTCTCCTAGGATGGCAGGATTCACATCCAAGAATTCATTCTTATGGTCTTCTCCATACAATTTTGGGATCATAGCTAAGCGAAGCAACCAGTCTGCTGTAACATTTAAGTCCTCCTGTCCTTCTGAGACCTGTAGACATAGGTAACAATTCCATCTGCAAAACTTCCAAGTAACGATGCGTCCCCTGGGACCATAATTCATCCACTGAGGCCACCCCCTGCAGGATGGCCGGAGGTACCCCATCGAGGAGTCAATGCACCAGCTAGTTCCATGAGCAATGCCAGCTTGTTAGATCAAATCAGAGGCAGGGAGAGATTTACGACTTATCTTAAAACATCTGGAACAGCAATGTGAATTCCAGACAAACAGCAGGAGAGGGTACTTGGGGCCAAATTACAGGCTTCGCTTCTGAAGAGCAGCTGCCCTGGGTGTTCACCTCGAGCACCTCTCAGCATGCTGCCTCTCCGTATGCACATCTGGACTTGCAACCAGGAGCGAGAACTATACATTTTTCTTGCTGTTGAAATATGGCTCCCCGGGGACCCAGCAGGTCGGGCCAACGCAGACACTTTCCGCATCCTGACCTCAAACAAGCCCACATTCTCCAGGATAACAGAAGGGAAATCTTCCAAGCCTGCAAGCTGCTGTCAACTAAGAATTCAGACATCCTTGCTCCTTGCTGAGAGGAGGCTCTTAAACATATCACTGCCTGGGCCGAACTTAGTGGAGAAGGAAATAGACAATGTGATTAACACGTAACTGTAAAATGTTGCAGCCGAAAAAAAAAAAAAAAGAGAGAGAAGTTACGTGCAAGTAATGGCTGCGTGCATGGCCCCATTAAGCCACTTCCAACAGCCCCATCTCACTGAACAGCAGTTATCTCATTCGCCAAGTGGAAACTGCCTTAAGACATTTCAAAATTAGTGACATTCTAATGTCCAGCAGCCACACCGACTGCACCGGACCACAGCCCACTTGCTAAAGTCTCAAACATCCTTGAGTTTGCCTTTTAAAAAGAGGATGTATCCTATGGGGAAAAGACTGGAGTTGGTTCTCAACCTCAGGGTCGTAATTGAGTGGGATGTGTTGCAACTAATCCGTTTCTAAGGTAAAGTAAAGAATCACGTGGTGAAGAAAAGCGAAAGAAGGAAAAGACACTGGAGATTATCCCTGTAATAAACGCCATCCTCTCATTTGGATTCTGAAGCGATTTCCTGATTGAGAGAGGAAGAAATTGTTAAGACAAAGACCACAGCCGTGATCAGCTAGAGCGCGAGGTAACCTGCCCTTCGCGGGGACTCACAGGAGGGCAGAGAGTCACAAAGTGGCTCTGGGATGGAGACTGGTCCGGGGATTTTATGTTCCAGCAAGTGCAGTTTCACTGCGGCTATGCTAATTAAGGGTTGAAGCAGACAGCCTGGGTAGATTGGAAGGAATCTGTAAGTTCCTACTACGAATCTGAAGTCCAGACTGGAGTCCGCCCATGATGAGTTAAAATAAATCGCATTGTTCACGCCTTAGGTCTAGCACGCTGGGGCGGCTCAGTCGGGGTTTACCAGTCTGGGCTGGTTAAGACTAGTTGGCACAAATCTCAGCATCTGGGTTTGATATCTCTGAGGCAAATGCTGCTGCAAGTGGAACGTTCTTCCTCAGAATACAGTAGCTGAGGCGGAAGTCAAGGCTGGTACCCCAAGAGTCTGCTCTGAAAAGCATCCTTGGAGTAGTGGGAAGGGGCCACAGACTTGCAGGAGCCCCTGCCTGAGCCCGGGTGTGGAGGCTTCAGCTCCTCATCCCTCCTCAGAGGGTTTTGGGCAGGGCCCTTCCGACGCTGGTTCCACGTGGCTCTCATGCTCACCCGTCTCCTGGTTAAGCCTCCGGCTCACAGCTCTTCTGGGGCCTGCCTTTTCTTGCTATCCTGGAGGAAACCTTCTTGCTTGATCTTATTCTCTTACGAATTCATTTTCTGGTTTAGGGTTGATACTCCAGTCTTTTCCTTCAATGATGCTGCTGTTCTGTTATTCGCCACAAATACTTTCTGCTCTAAAGGCTTATTAACACGAACCAGAAGATCCTCCAAGTTCTTCGGTGAAATCAGACAAGACAGATGTGAGGATGACGTTCTCCTCAAAGGGTCCAGTCCCGCTTGACACCCCCAGACCTGCACTAAGAGGGTCCTCCTGAGCAGGCCGGGAGGTGACGCAGTGTGCTTGGCTTCGTGTGGCAGACACCAAGACCCTGGCTTGGGTCCTCTGCTCTTACTGGCTGTGAGACAGAAGGTCAGAAACGTGACCACCTTGCATCTCAGTCTTCTGGAGTGTGAAGTGGAGATCACTGTAGCCCTGTCTTGGGGGGTGTTGTGGGAAGTAAAGAAGATCGTGCTTAGCATGGTGCGTGGAACACCTTCGGGACCCAGTAATAAGAAGAGCTACATTCTGCAGTTCAGGCCTGGCCCTGGGCGGCAGCCGAGGAGGATATTAGATATTGCTGGTGGCTGCAGGCTGCGGATTGGGGGACCAACTTCTTGAGTCCAAGCCCAGATGAAAGTCCGGTCTTTAAAGATGTGGGAGCTTGAGCCCTGGAATTCTGTTCCAGAGCATATGAGAAAACATCCGTCTCTGTCCAAACCAAGAAGGAAAGCATCAAGGAGGAAGGGTTTAAAACTTTAAGAAGTCCCAGAGGCTCAGTGGTAAGAACCAGGGAGAGATTCCAGGGGTGTAGGTGATCAGGGGAAACGTCTGAGCTTAGGAAGGAGAGGGGAGGTAGACAGGCAGGGCCAGGTGCCCAGGACGCTCATGTGCGAGTTAGACCTTGTGAGAAATCTCGGCGTCAACCTGATGGGGAATGTTTAAAAATATTCAGAAAGGAAAAGTAGACTCTGTCCAAGGCAGCTTGTGAAATACAGGGGCCGCTGCAGTCTGCAGAGATCGATTTTGACAAGGCTGGAGGATTAGGAAGGCATAACTTGAACCAGCCCCTGACAACACCCTGTGAGGAAGGGGCACCTTGGCAGACAAGCATATGGACGGGCTCTAGCCCCGTTTTTTCTTTCTCTTTTGTTTCTCATAAAGAAGAGAAGACTTGAAGCCAGGAACTTAGGATAAGGAAGGGCAGATACTGTCCTTTCTTTAAAGGAGTAACAAACAGGTGGCCCAAATCCTACCCTTCCATGCTGGTGAGCATGTGGAGACACAGACACTGCCAGGCACAGTGACGAGGCTGTACAGGGAATGCATTTTTTTGGAATTCAGTTTGGCAAATTCACGTCTACAGCTAGGGCCTCGTGGGGAAGACTGTGTCTTACATACTTCTGGGCTTTTGCTGGTGAAGACAACTAAATGACAGGTGCAGACACTTCTGAATTGTCAGCCACCTGCTCTGGGCCCCTCACAACGCTTCTCAGCAGGGAAGCCTCTGATGGTCTCTGAACATGTTTCCCCTGCCGTGAAATAAGGACGTCAAAACACCATTCCTGGGCTTGCTCGGAGCATCACCTGGGACAGTGAAAAGGGCTGGATATTGCACCGTACCTCTCTCCACGTGAGGGAGCGCTGCTTTGCTGACACAGGAAGAGGCGGAGGCCTTGGAGTCTGGGAATGTTTTCCTGGGGGAGGGAAGGGCAGAGAGGCCGGGATAGTGGGTTTTCTACTATCTCACAATGATCCGATGCCTGGAATTGCTGTACAGGACTTAAAATCACAACACAAGGAAACAATTGTGAAAATACACACAGACTCGAGCTCTGGATAGAACAAATTCAGAAGACTCAGGAGGTGCCCAGGAAGTCTTCAAAGCACAAAGAGGAAAAAATGAAAAGTATGCAAGGCAGGCGACAGGGACCTATGATGAAAGAAGGATGAAAGGATGAATGAACAGCACTAACGTCTGCAAACAAGAAAGGGAAGAGGATGGAACAGGCCCAGCTCTCCCTGCAAGCGCTGTAGGAGGGAGGGAGCAGATGGCGCAGAAGGCTTTGAAGGACAAAGGGAGGCAAGTCCAAACCAGATCACCGATGAGATAATGAGAGGTTAATAAGAGCCATTTCCAGATCTGTCAACGAACATGGGCGTGACTAAGGCTGGAACGTGACTTGGGGTCTCCCCTAAGATGCTACTGACAGAAGGGGAAATGGTTATTTTAGAAGCAGAAACGTTGCCCAGGGATACAGAAGCCCTGGAGGGTAAGTTTATTAAAGAATTTTCCGCCAGCGATTGCCTCTTGCTCTTTGTCCGGAGAGGAAGAGAGCAGGAAGTGAGCGAAGGCCGCCACCCGCAGTGGCAGTGTGGGCCACGCACCTGGGGGCGGCTGCCCTGCCTGCTCCCCTCATAGCGGGAGGTCGGGTTCCTCCGTCCATACCACCTCATATTTGCAAGGATTTTTATTTGGTACCAGGGCTGGTGTTCGAGCTGCAATTCTGTTCGTGGTGAGAGCTGATGGGATGACTCAAGGCACAAGGATGTTATCTGAAGAAGACGAGAGCCCCGGCGCCCTAAAGGAAACAGTGACATGTGACCAATGATGGTTGCCAACCACCCGTGTCTCCTGGGACAAGGCGCTTTCCTACCCTGAGTGCGCTGCTCAATCTGTTTTCTCAGCTATAAAGTGGGAATGACATTATCTCCCTCAGAGGATGACAGTGACAATGAAGACCACCAAAGAGAGCAGGTGAAGTGCCCGGGTTGTACCGCAGGACTGCCCTCAAGAAAGCGTTTCCTCTGCACTGCAGCAGGGGCGACCATGGGGCCTGGATGGGCAAAGAGAATCTCGGTTTGCAGCTGCCCAGACTGGGCCCTGGCACTGACGTTCAGGTATTGACACAAGCTTGGAGGAAGCGCCTTATTCCCCTTATGTCTCTCTCATCCTGTCAAGGCAACGGTGTCTTTTAAAAAACAGGAGAGACCAGGTCCTTTGGGAGAAATACCAAGAGCCGGCAAACGCGGTGGGGGGAGGGGCACTTATTGGCCCCTGGGACCCACGTTGGGGCCTTGTCATTGGCCCCGTCTGCTCCTGCCAGGCCCTGTGTGCTCTCCCCAGGGTCCTGGTGGCTTCTCTCCTGTTCCAGCCACTCCGTTTTCCCTAGACTTAATATTTGCCCATCACTTCTGGTTGGGGCCTTCCATTTCTGAACTCTTCCCCCATATCCTGCTCTTGCGGTCCCAGAAAGCTTGGCTGTCCCCTGGGTGTCCAGGGTCCTCCATCTCACCCTGCCTAGTGGACTGCACTAATGTACGCTGAGGGTGAGTGACGCTTAACCCAGGAATGTGTGTGCAGCCCAGGGGCACGGAAGGCGTGAGGGATGGAGGGGGCGAGGGCGGGTGGGTGCTGTGTGGGCAGCTCACGTCTTCAGGAGCAGCGCAATTGTCACTCGCCCCCACCCCCACCCCACAGACACATTCTCCGGAGAGCTGTCAGGGGAGAGACACGGGAGTCACATGGGCCCTCAGCCTTTGGCAGCCTCCGCCTGTCCGCTGAGATCCCTGTGGGGAGGCTGTACCGGCTGCCGACCTGGCAGAGGCTTCACCCCACCTCCACTGCCCCGGGCACAGACTCCTCATCTGACAAATGTGACTGGAGTCCTCACTGCAGTGAGCTCAGCATTTTGTTCCCTTGCTCTGACTTATGGGTGATATTGGTATTTGAGCTGCGAGATCCCATTCGCTCTCTTTTGACCCTGGGGCTTTAAATTTCCCATCGAATTCATTTTAACCCACATTAATTGGCTAGGTACAAAGCTCTGGGCTCAGCATAGAAAAAGCGAATGGTGACTTGGCCCCAGGGGAGATCAGAGTGTGCCAGAAGCCAAGCTGCGAGATCTGGCTTTCAGTCCAGAGTGGGACGCCCCAGGGAAGGTGGGCAGGGGCGACAGAACAGTCCTGGTCAGGGCCAGGCAGTGGGCGTGTGGCTGGCTGGAGGAAAGTGGGCTTTGACGTGGGCCTTGGGAGAGAATCTTCAGACCAATGGAACCTCATGAGCCGGGGCGTGGAGGACCCAGTGTGGGCAGCTGGTGTGGGCAGAGCCGTGGCAGGTGGCGGGGGAAGCGGCAGAGGTGGGCCCGGACCAGAGAAGGCTTTGGTTAACACTGGAGCTTGCGGGCCAGAAGTCTAAGGGGCCTCAGGGGTCTGGGATCACCAAACTGTATGCAAATCTCTGAGTGTCCATGCATTTTTTTTAAGGGGAGAGTCTACATATTTCATCAGAGTCTCTGTGAGATCCAGAGCCATCACTGCTGATTTAGAACGGGAGAAACCCATTGGAACATTGTTTTTTTATTTAGAAAGTTATTTATTATAGAGATTTTCCAAACATACCAAAAACAGAAGTAATAACATAATGAACTCAATGTCCCCCTCCAACCACGATCAAGTCACGGCCAGTCTCGTTTCAGCTGTACCTTCACCTGCCTCCGTGGATTTGGTGCTAATCCCAGGTCTCAGATCACTTCAACGTGAACATCCGGGATGTTTCTGAATAAAAAGATAAGGACTTGTCTAAGGGAAACATCACAGTACCATTAAGTCATCTAAAATATTTAACAATATTTCTTAAATATTATCAAATATCCAATTGGGTGTCCACATCTCCCTAGTGGTCTCTTGACATTTTTTAAAACAGTTTTTTAATTTGATTCAGGATACGTATAAAGCTCATACGTTCCCTTTTTCTTTTTTTTTGAGACAGAGTCTCTCTCTGTCCCGCTGGGTAGAGCGCAGTGGCATCGTCATAGCGTTAGGGTGGAAAGGCTCATAGGTGCTCATGGCTTGGTGGAGAAAGATTTCTCTCTCAGAGATTAAGATATAAAAGTAGAAAAGTTTACTTTACCTTTTAGAAGGACAGAGAGAATGTGTGTGAGAGAGGAAGAGAGAAAAGGGGCGGGGGGAGAGAACAGGGAGACCGCGTGGCATCCCCAAGAAAGAGAAGGGAGATGCCAGCGGCGAGGCCAAGTGGTTGCTGAATTTAAGGGGGATGAAGAGAGAAAAAATGGTGGTGGCTGTCAGCTGATCACAAAAGCCACAGCAGGTAGATAACAAAAACTGCAAGGATGTCAAAGTCCAAGAGTTGGATTCCTGCCTTTCCTTGCAGAAGGGATTATCACAGGAGATATGGTTGAGGCTGTAGTTCATTCTCCTGCTGTTTACTCAGGAACTCTGTAAAAGCAGATTCTCAAAAAACAATTTTGAAAGAGAGAGATTTACGTTTCTTTTCCATCCATTCAGCTCTTTTGAAAAGTTGTGCAAAACAGAACTCCTGCAGGGTGCCTGTTAGTGAGAGAACTCATAGGACTGATCTTTAACTGTTACTGGGGAAATTGTAGAATTAGATGTTTTCCTGTTATTGTTACAAGGCCACCCCTTTCAATAGCTCACAGCAACCTCAAACTCCTGGGCTCAAATGATCCTCCTGCCTCAGCCTCCCGAGTAGCTGGGACTTCAGGCATGCACCATAACACCCGGCTAATTTTTCTATTTTTAGTAGAGGTGGGATCTCGCTCTTGCCCAGGCTGGTCTTGAACTCTTGACCTCAAGTGATCCTCCTGCCTTAGCTTCCCAAAGTTCTAGGATTACAATCATGAACCACCATGCCTGCCATACTTTTTAAAGTCTCTTTTAATTCACAGGCTCCCCTTCCATCTCTTTTTTTCCTTGTAGTTTCTTGTTGAAGAAACCCGGTCATTTGTCTGTAGAGTTTCCCGCAGGCTGGACTTTGTAGGCTGCGTCCCCAGGGTGTAATTTAACATGTACCTCTATCTGCATGTTTCCTGTACATTGGAAGTTTGAGCTACAGATGTCGTCAGATGTAGGTTTGATTCTTTTTTTTCAAGACTCCTTCAGGAGGTTCATAATGCCTGGTTATTCCCCTTCTTGCTGTGAGAGTGATTTTAGGCTTGGAAGTGTGGGCATTTCAGAAAGGTCTGTCTGCAGTATGAGGTCTCAGCAGAGGCAGGAAGGCCAGCTGGGAAGCTCCCGCAGTGGCCTGGGCAAGCAGCACTAATTAGCCTGTGTAAACAGGGGGCCTGTGTGCTTGCCCTTGTAGAAGGCCCCCTAGAGATGCAGGCATCCCTCTGAAGCCAGGGGCTTGTTTTTGTGACCTGGAGGAACTTGACAGCCACCTGAGGGCCATGAAGTGGCTAAATACAGCAAAATAAATGAGGCACTTTTATGGATATATTTGCTTTTTCTGTGTCTGCAAAAGCAAAGCTTTGCTGCATGAATTAGGTTTCCAATGTGTTGCTCCTCCCTAGATACATAAACTCCCCAAGGGTTAGGAGGTAGACGGAAATGACTACAGCACAAGGACAAACCCCTGGCCGGTGTGGTTTTGTGTGTGTGTTTTAAAGAGAAAAACAGCAGCCATTTTTTAATGGCCCATGCTTAAAAAGTGAAAAAGCCCGACATTGCAAAATCTTACCCTCCCAAATGGTACAAGAAACTTAATGTCTAAAAATGATTTTAAATTTCTTTGAGGGCCAAAAATATCCCTCTGTCTCTATGCCCATCAGCTAAGTCTCTCTCCTTGAAATTTGAGAGAGAGAAAAAGAGAGAGAGAGGCCTATTATACCTCCTTTTGGAGGGTACGCATTAAAGTATCCAGTAATGTAATTTTTAAATGTGTAACTAGGTTTATTTTCTGACAGTCTTGAGTCATAAAATTAGACCTTAATTTTTGAAAGCATTCTCATTCCAAAATGTAACAAAATCATATTTAATGTCAGGAAACATCTTAAAGTGTGTTTCTGAAAGAAAATAATACATTTTGGATCATTATTAAGAAGCTTGGCCATCAAAATAAGCTATAAAATGCAAATAAAAGGTACTTGGGTTATATTTTGAAGTTTGCTGCGGTACCGCAGAGATTTGCTGTAGCAACAAAAACAGTAACTGAGCCAAACAGAGCCCCCTGGACCTACCCGCCATCCAGGCCTCGCCCCCGAATCCTGCACCTCAATCTGATGCTTCTGTGATGGCTCCTCGGTGTGTGTTTCTGAGCGTTTTGAGGAAGCTGATTTTAAGAACAACCAGGTTGATGTGCTGTGGAGAGGGCAGAGAAGCAGGAGAGGCCCAGCCCCGACGTGTGCCCCCAGGGGACCGTGGGACGGCAGTCAGGGAGCGGAAAGGTAGGCTCTGAAGTCTGGTGAACCAACAAGGTTTTGGAGCTTGATTGCCACTTCCTGGCCCTCTGGGGGTGATGAGCGTTCATCTCAGTGAGAACTGCCGCGAGGCCGCACAGAAGCCCTGAGCCGCGCACCCGAGTGAAGCTTCGCAGTGGGTCCTGCTCCGACTTAGGAGGGCGCAGCCCCTCTCTGGGCAGGTATTAGTCACGGGCAGTGTGTCCTCTGCTGCCCCGTTCTCTACTCCTGGTCATCGGGATGAAGAGAAAAAGGGGATGAGAGGGGAAGCGACATGTCCTATGGGACCAGCGTCCCAGATGCCGATGGCCTTGGCGGTGGGTGTGTCTGAAGCAGACTCTTCTTTCTTTTTCCTTTCGGTGTTGGGCTTTGCTCTCTTCCACCAACGCTCTTTCCCACACTTTCAGACACAGGGTTTTAACAAACGTGAAAGTGCTCGGACGGAGACACAATTCCAGATGGGCCACACTCCAGGCCCAATTCAGACAGCTCTCGTCTGATATGAAGTCCCAGAAAGCCTATGGATGTGCCCAGACTGTAGAGCCCACCTGGGTGCGTGCATGCGAATATGAACACAACCCCTCAGTGGAGGCGTCACCCGCCCTGCGTCCTGGCAGTGAGCAAAGGAGGAGCAGGTCAAGACACCCCCACTGGAACTTCTGCCACTCGGCACAAAGGCTCCTGCCTCCTGGGCTGTTGGAAGCTGCACGGAGCCAAGTCAATGGGTTATCATCATCAAAGGCAGAAAAAAAAAAAATGCTGCCTTCACATTCAGTAGAAAGGGACTCAGGTGGAAGCAGGTGGAAGGGAGAGCAGGGAGCGCGAACCACTTACGCAACCGAAGCCATCAGGACGGCGCCCAGCGCAGCCCACGCCGCACGTGCGAGCCAGGCCCTGCTCGCAGCTGCCCGCTGCCGTCCGGAGGCCTGACTGTGGCGGGGGACCAGCAAGCCCGCTGGGTGACGCCCAGAGGCCTGCACACGGCCCCGCTGACCCCTGTCCTCACACACAGCTTGAAACAGGAGAAGACGCACAACAGGAAAGGCCTGCTCGGCCCCAAATGCACCACCTGACTCGGAGCCAGGCTGGGGAAGCCAGAATTTCCGACTTCGCCTGACCCCACCCTCAGCCTGGTCGCAAACTCAGTGTCCTCTTTGTCCCTAAATGAACGGGGGCGGTTGTCTCACTGGGTGCCCCGGTGCCAGCTTGTTTACTCTTCCGTGTAGGGAATATTTCTGGGCCTGCCCCCTTTCTGTCACAAAGTACCTGGGACAATACTCCCCCTTATAGGTCAGGGAAGGATTCTAGACCCTGCTGCCGTTCTGTCTTCTCCAGGATAAACACCCACCCTCAGCTTTATGAATTCCTTCCTGTTCTTACTTACCTTAGAAGCTATTTTCAACTGATCCACTGACAAAGTGGCAGAAAGCGTGTCCCACGTGCACGGCTCACTGTGAACTCCCGCGTCCAGGCCTCGCCTGAACGTCACCAGTGTGCTGCTTCCTGGTCGAGAGCAGGAGGGTGGAAAGACGGGGCAGTTGGAGGGGAGTGGGGATGAAAGAACAGAGGAGAGAGAAGGTTGGGAAGGAGGCTGGAGATGGAAACTATCGGAGGGAGATGGGAGCAGAACTGGAAGGCAGGAAGGCACCTACTGTGTGCCAGGCACTGTGCTGGGGCCTTTAGGTATTATCTCCTGTAACCCTTACAACAAACAGATGAGGAGACTGAGTTTTCAGAAGGGTCAAACAGCTTGTCCGAGATCACTCAGCGACGAGATTGCAGAGACTAGATTCACACTCAGACTCTGGCTTCGATTCCAGGGCTCCTTCCTTCGTACTCCTCTGCTACTCTAGGACGGGTGGCAGAGAGAGGGGACAAAGGGAAGTAGAAGGCAGGTGGAGCTGATCAACTGTCCTCTGGTTGCAACTGAAACTGATACTGGCTACCTTAGGTGGAAAGGTTATTTATTTTGAGACAGGGTGTTGCTCTGTCACCCTGGGTAGGGTGCAGTGGTGTCATCATAGCTCACTGCAACCTCAAACTCCCGGGCTCAAGCAATCCAACTGTCTCAGCCTCCCAAGTAGCTGGGACTTCAGGCACACGCCATGACCCTGGGTTATTTTTCTATTATTGGTAGAGACAGGGTCTCGCTCTTGCTCAGGCTGGTCTCGAACCTCTGGGCTCAAGCAATCCTCTTGCCTTGGCCTCCCAAAGGGCCAAGAGGATTACAGGTGTGAGCCACTGCACCTGGCCTAGATAGAAAGGCTTTTATTGTAAGGACAGCAGGTGGCTTTCAGGACCCAAAGGACTATGGGAGAACAGGGCTTTGCAAAGGACAGGAGCCAGAGTGTTCTGGGGCTGGGCAAGATAAAATAATTGCCAGCTTCCTTGGGATTCTGCCCTGGAATAAATGTGCTCCAACCACTTCCCTCTCCCTGTGTGCAAGAGTCAAAGTCCTAGAAGAGAGTCTGATTGGCCACACTGGAGTTACGTGAGTACCCTCCAGCCAGGGGAGACTAGAACACCAAGACGGCACATAGCGGAGAGAGATCTGACGCTCCAAATGCTGCCATCACATGAGGGAGAGATGGATGCTGAGCACCCAAACAACTAATGACAAACACGTCAGAACTGTTTAGGTGCTGCCTCCAGGTAACGGGGGCTAAGATTCTGGCCACTTCAAACTGCATTAGGGCTGCGGCAGGGCCAGGCAGTTGAGTCTTGCTCATGATATTGGCATTGTCGCCATCTTACACCATCTCTGTCTAGCAGAGAGAGTCTGGGACCCCACCTCCACCAAGCTTGACTGCGGGCAGGGAGCATTTCTCCTTCTCGTAGGAATTAGTCTTCATTCAAAAAATTCATGCAGTTAGGTTGCGGATCAATCAACAGCATGGACACACCATCTTACAGAGACCCCCCGTAATGCAGTGGTCTTCACAGTTAAACCTCTTGAGTTGAAATCTAGCACCATTGCCAGCTATGAGACCCTGAGAAAATACCCATCTACACTCCGAGCCTCAGTTTTTCCTGCTGCAAAATGCAGGGAGGGAAAACGCATATTCTGCCTCTGTCTACACATTGTTCTATAAATCAAATAAAAACCGTCATAAGCTTATAAGCTGTAAGATAGACACAGATACAAAGAGGCATTGTTAACATTTTCACTGTAATTAAGTGAGCCCAGGCTACCCTGGAGACGTGGGTGGAGGCGGGGAAGGCGGCTACAAACCCTGGTCAACGAGAGTGGAGGTTCGAGGAGGGGAGGGCGGGGGTCTGGAGAATGCGGTGTTTGAACGTTCAGCCTGTTTTCCTCGTGGAGCCAAGCGTTGGGAGTAGAAGAGGCTCCACGACATCCCTTCACACCCCTCCCAGGCCAAATAGCCTGGGGGCAGCGGCATAAATTCAACCCGTAATTTAAAAAGCTCTGATTAGTCTCATCTAAGCTTTGTCTTCTTTGCTGAGAACCCAACTGCTAAGCCTTTCCTGGCAGTTAAACTCGAGGCTGAGCGTTGGCAAAGCTGAGTTGTCTCCAAGCGTCCCTTCTTTTCCTTTCCCAGGCTGGCACTGCTCAGAGATGGAACCTGATGAAACAGTCCCTCCGAGCGCCCACTGCGTCCCGTTGGCGCTCCTTCCTGCAGCTGTGCTCCGAGATGAGCCTTTCAATCATTGCTCCCTAATAACTCCATCCCCCCTAATCCAGGAAGACGCGATTCCTCTCCCACTCACATGGCCCCACTTCCAGCCATCTGCACGCACCGCGGGGGGTTGCCACTAGCATCCCCACGTTCAAACCCATCCAACCCCTCCGGAATCGCGCTATTCGCACTACTGATGCCCCACTCCCGGGCGCGCAGCAGAAAGACCAGCCTATTTCCCTTTCCTATTCTAAATGGTTAATACAGGTTCCACGGACCTGGGCTGTAACCATGTGAGCTTGGTCTTACACGAGTCCTTTTGATAATTTATCATCTTATCCTTTGGTGATTGTTCCAGACCTTCTCTTCGTAAGATCCTAGTACCACTCACAGCTTCACTGTTCACTCACTTCCTGGAGGCTTCTTGAGGCTGTGGACTTTGTTTTATTTCCTGCCGTATCCCTAGCGCCTAGTGCAGTGCCTGGCCCTCGTAGGCACTCAGTAAACGCTTACAAAATGCACGCATGTGCGCCGAGGGCCTGCGTGTGTAGGCTCTGATGCTGCCGTACCAGCGGCCCCCCCAGTCACAGCTAAGCATTATTAAAGCAGTATTTCTGATAGGGTTTTATTTTCCTGGCCCCCTGACTTTGGAAATTGGAATCTTGTTTACTTCGGTCACTTGGGGGAGGGGGGTCTTCCCTTAGAGATTTATAATTATAATGATACCAGTAAGATTTTCACTACAGGGCTTCTAAAGACAATAAAAGAATTGTTTGAGACTGAACCTAAACCATGGAACGAGAATTATATACGGTTTACTGTAAAGTAAACTTAAGCATAATTACATATTGTGAATTACAAAGACACAGTGGGATTCTGATATTAATTTCCAATCACTCCTCACCAAGGGCTGGTGAAAATCCCTAGCTAGGTGTGGTTAAGGAAGTGTCTCTGTTTCCACCCGGTTTGGATTTATTGTCTGTGTGGTGCTGGTCTTTGTATGCCACCTTCCAGGCTGTTCCTGTTCTACACTGGTCAGTACTGAGATGTTCAGTTCCTTGTACTGGGATTCCACTGTACTGGATTCCACTGGGATTTGTGTTAATAATTGCAAAGACTTTTAAAAAATTTTTTATTTATTTACTTTTTAGAGATGGGATTTCATTCTGTCACCTCGGCTGGAATGATTACAGCTCACTGCAGTCTCAAACTCCTGGGCTCGAGCAAACCTCCTGCCTCAGCTTCCTGAGTACTTGGGACTACAGGCGTGTGCCACCATGCCTGACTATGAGATATTAAACATTACTGAGTGCAAGGACAGCAAACAGTTTTCTATTCCAGGTGCTAGCACCAATCAAAGCTGTGCCTAGGCTTTGCCCAAAAGAATGCAGTGATCATTTGGCGATGTTGGCCACAAACAAGGGATGAGGAGTGGCGTGGCCTATGCCACATATTTGTCCTCTTTGCGGAAAGGCAAGGATGTCATATGGATGAAGGGAGGGCAGGATTCAAGTTGGAAAGAGCATGAATGTTTTAGGAAAAAGGAAACTTTGCGGCAGAAATAGTGTTTCTTTTACTCAATTGATATTCAAAATCAATTTCAAACCAACGAGGCTAGTGGTACACTGAAAAACAGGAGCAAGAATGCCTGGCCTTAGTATGACTGGTGTGGGGCAAGACAGGCCTGAATCCAAGTGTTGGCAAAACAATCAATGGAGACTCAAGCTGATTTCCACCCTGTGAGTGTCAGCAGGCCGACGGGGAGGCGATAAACCACCCGCCCCGCCTCCCTTGGCCAGGTGCAGCCAACTTTATGGGCCAGGCATGTTATGAGAGTCTTGGCTCTAAACGAATTTCGGCAAATCCTCTTCCAGCTTCAGCAGAAGGGAAGCTGCCATTCCATGAGGGCAAATCAAATTGGATCCTGGGAAACAAAATGTTGGAGACGTTTAAAAAATTGTAATTAAAAAAAAATTGAAATTTAAAGAAAAGGAGAGAACACTGTAATAAGACATAAATAAATATATATATATATGTGTACTATGAAGAGTTACAAAGTAAATTATTGCTCATTTATCAAAATAAACCAGTGGGATAGAGATAATACAACTTCTAAATTGCCTGTCTCTCTAAATTTTGGTCCTAGAAGTAAAACATAAAATTCCTAATTAAAAATTCCAAATCTAAAATTAAAATGTCCAATTATAGGGACTGTTTAAATAAATGAAGGTTTATATGCTTAATGGACTATTGTGCACTTATTAAATGTTATGATTATTATGAATGGGAGGGTTTTGAACAACATGGGGAAATGCTCGCTAGGATGTTAAGTGAAATCTCAGTATGGTAAACACAGGTGATCAAAACCAGAGGAAAAAATGTTTCACTGGAAAAATCCTTCTTTATTCCTTTCTGGAGTAAGAAAAGGTTAATGTTATTAATTATATGTAGCTATGTTATTACATCTTTCTCTTTTGGTATTTTTATTTATCTATCAGGCATCAAAATATTAACAGAATTTGTGCTCAAAAGCTGTAACCATAGGCAATTTTTTTCTTTTGCTAGTTTTTATTACATTTTTTTCTTGTTGATTGAGCAATATTAGAGGAGAGATAAACAAAAGTAAAATGAAATACCAGTTATAATTCTACCCCAGATAGATAACATTTTGGTGTTTTCTTTCTTCAAAGTATTTTTAGGGATGGGAGTCTCGCTATGTTGCCCAAGCTGGCCTCAAACTCCAAGTCTATATGTTGCATCTGTAAGAAATGTTAAAGGTATAGCCTGCTTCGTTTCTGCAGAGGCAGGCCTCTTCCTCTGTAATCTAATGAGCTCTTTGCTTTGTCCCAGAAAAACACAGCAAAGGGCAGGATGGCTCATCAATACTCTTGCCCTTGCCAAATGATGTGTGGCCAGGAAAATGTCAAGTGGCCCTGCTGGAAGCAGTTGACCGGGAACAGGTGCTCGTCTTCCCGGTACCCTTGGGGCGGGGGAAGGGGAGCGGTGCCAGCCAGGCTCCCCCGCCCCCTGGTGTGAGATGTAGGCTCTGATACCACGCCAGCTCCCCATGCCCAAGCTGTGTGCTCTCTCTTGCTGCTATGGCAGGGACGGGAAAGACACAGTGAAGAGACACAGAGGAAGATCTCCCCGTTTTCCAAGCCTCTTGCTCCCGACCAGCTGCAGAGAGCGTGTGAGAGGGGGATACCCAGCCCTGGGGACTGGGAGCTGCTTAGAGGCCCTGTATTCCTTTCCTTGGCTGTTGTGACAAAGTACCAGGAACTGGGTGGCTTGAATTTATTCCCCCACAGTTCTGGAGGCCAGAGGAGCAAAATCAAAGAGTGAGTAGGACCACACTCTCTCTGGAACCTCTCGGGGAGGGTCTTCCTTGCCTCTTCCAGCTCTGGTCACCCCCAGTGTCCTTGGCTTGCAGCAGCAGTGCTCCCGCCTCTGCCTGTCTTCACGTGGCCTCTCCCCTCTGGGTCTGTGTCTTCACACGGTGTTCTGTGTATGTGTCCCCCATTTCCCTCATCTTGTAAGGACACCAGTCATGTCACACTGGATTAGGGTCCACCCTCAGGACTTCATCTGAACTCGATTACATGTGCAAAGACCTTGTTTCCCAATAAGGCATTGACAGGTACCAAGGGTGAGAACTCCAGTATGCCTTTTGGGGCGACGCAGTTCAGCCCACAGCGGGCCCTAACAGAGGCCAGCAGCATTAATCCTCTTTCACTATTTCAGATGTGTCTGGAGGGAGTGACTGAATTGGACAGACTAAATATCTGCCTCCCTAAGACACCACTGTAATCCTCAGAAAATCTTTCTTGGGGGACCCATGACAAAGATCACCTTGGAAAAATGGTTAACTTCTCTAGGCCTCAGTTTTCTCATTTATTAAATGGGCTAAAGCAGTGACCTTCAAAGTGTGCTCTTAACACCCTGGTGGGGACTGAGTGCCATTCTGGTCGCTATGCACTGACCCAAGAATGCAAGTCTCTCCCGCGGATCCTACGGGTGATCACCCACGTTCCATGGATTTCCCTTCTTATGTAAATTAAAGGCTACTCTCCAGAAACCCACAAAAATTCGGTATTCATAAACTAAAATTAGTGTCCTGGGGTTTATTGAGGACTCAAATTTGTTATTTTACACCATACTTTACGCAGGCAGAATTCCTCCAGTTTTTGGAAGGAGGCTTTTTATTTAGTTCTTCAGCGGTTGTTTTGAGCTATTGTGGTTTTCACTTGCTATTATTCATACTTTTTATTTATACATTACTATTGGTTTTGTGCCCTTATTATCCCTTTAGTCTGATGAGTGTTTTTGGTTTGTCCTCGAGTAGGTGGTAATGAGTATTTACTTCAAGAGAATTTTGGGCCTATAACATTGTCCAATATCTAGGCATTATATGTAAACAAATTACAGTATAATAATTAATCACTTGTATATTCCTATTGCTACAGGAGATTTACACATAATCCCTTTACAGTTTATTTGTATGGTAGGGTGACGAATTGTCCCGGTTGCCCAGGACTTAGGGGTTTGCCAGCATGCAGAACTTTCAATGCTCAAACTGGGAATGTCCTGAGCAAATTGGCACGGTTAGTCACCCTATTATATAGGGACACTTCATTGGTGGCTTGCTTGCCTGTGGAAATTTGCTATTTTAATAACATTCGTCTTCAATAAAGGTTAGCATAATAAAATTAGTAGGGTTATTTTGAGATCATAGGGTATTCATTTATAATATAAATTTGAGTGTATAATGGCAGGTTTCCTCCTTTAACATAAACAGGAATTGTGTATATCGCATGTTCCACAGGGCAGTGCAACATATCCGTTTGATTCCTCTGTAATTCCCACCTCCTTCCCCTAAGCCCCACCTCCATAATTACCAAGCTCAGGAGAGAAGGGAAGTGTGTGGGACGTTGGCGTTCTTTGGCCCCACTCAAGTAGGTACAGTCACAAAAGTTTAGGAACCCCTGGTTTAAGGACTCATGGAGCGCCCCCACCACCCTGCAGCCTCTGGTTGCAGATCCACCTTGTCCTAGCTCAAGAGTCTAAGCAAATTCGGAGAGTAAGAATTAGCTTCACGAAGCATCCCTGGAGGTCCTTGCTGAAAATGTCCCTACCTTAGGCAGGCAGTGGTCCACACCTTCGGAAGATTTTGACTATAGGTTCCTTTGGATAGTGCCCACCTCGGATTGTCTTATCTGGCTGCATCGTCTTACAGGAAGACTGGAGGGGAGGAAACAGAGTTGCTGTTTATTTATGTATCTATCTTCAGCATGTAAGAACTCCGATTAGGGCCTTCTTGCTTTGCAAATTGAACTTGGTTCTCACGACAATGCTACGAAGTATTATTGACCCCCTTTGTGGGTCAAGAACCCAGCTGCCTGCACCTGGCTCACCGGGTCTACCTCCCCACACCCCCGCCCACCTCCGAGGTCCCAGGGAACCCAGGACTCCACTCGCCTCAACAGAGGTCACTTGAAAACTGTGAGAAGGACAGAAGCTTTAAAAAGCCCAAACAAACAAGAGCTCTATGACAATTTAAAACAAATAAACAATTACAAACAAACAATTTAAAAATAAAACCAGCATGAACTCGGCCTGGAATGGAGGTGCCTGATGGATCCCTCCTTAGAATTCATTGTCCCCAGTTTACCCCAAATCCTGGGCGACACCTGCCCCACTGTTTGGGCTGCTCTCAGGGAACAGTCATCTCACAGGGATTCGTGGCCACTGTGAAAGGTGACCAAGCCATTCGTGGTAAGCAGCTTTTCCCCACATACCACCCCCTTTTCCCAACTTGGAATGCCTTTGCTAATATGAGTGTTTCTGCCTTATATTTCCAGGGAAGAGATCCTCAACAGTGGGTAGGTGACCGTGGTACGACCTGATTCCTGCTCAGCCATGAGCTTTTTCTGTGCCCCGGCAGGGGACAGACACTCGGCATTCCAGACAGGGTTAGCAGTGGGACTGCTATGTATTTAACTGCTAATCCCACTTATGTGAAATTAATTTGCTCTGCTATTATAACTCACCTTGCTTCCTGCCCTGCCCGGCTCCTATAATTTACACCTGACTGCTCCATTGTGCTCCTGCTTCCTGGGCTAAGGGGCAGCGGTGGGAAGCCGGCTCTCGGGATGACTCACAACAGGAGGTTGCTCTACACAGAAGAGAGGTTTTCTCATTATAGACTGAGGAAGGTTATTATAAAAACGGTGTTGGTTTTTTCCTCCTAATAACCAGCTCCTCTTTAGGCTGGCCATTTCCAAGGAAGTTTGTGTACTATTATTAAACTTCTTCCCAACTCCAAACATGGTCTGCTCCAGTTTCTACAGCTTGCACGTGAGTCTCTGGCTTCTCAAGCAGAAACCCAGTCCCTGGCTTCCCATCTGGCCTCGATCCTTTTTTGAAATGCAGGTCACCACACAGTCCCAAAGAGAGGTGTCTGGGCTGCTCTAGGGGACATTACCTGTAAGGTGTTAAAAACATCTCTAACAAAAAGCAGGGGCTACCTGCCAACTAAAGCTTCACAGATCCGGTTCTACGGCTAGGATCGTGCATGTGTCTTTTGGCAGAAGTGAACAAGAGGCTGCCGGTGACAAGGCTCATTTACGGAGATGAGCAGGAGCCACACTGAGCTCCTGTTGGCACTCCTACGTTGAGCTTCTGGCGGGGCCAACGATGGGGCGTGAGGGTCTGAAGATCTGGGTCTAGCCTCCTGGTGACAAGCTCCCTTGCTTAACCTCTCGACAGCTCATCTGGGCCCTTGGGAGGGATCCAGTGCAGGTGATGAGGGGGCAGCCCGAGGGTTTGCCTCTTGGCCTCCGCCAACACTGCGAATGTGGCCACTTAAACAAGTTAGGGGACTGGGCATCCTCAACATGTGTAAAAATCCCTGCCATCTTCAGCAAGCTCTGCGCTGGCTGTAGAACAAGGCCACCTTCAGCCAGGCATAGAGCTCTCAGGAGCGTGACTCTCTTTGTCCAGCCTCATTCCTGCCACTGCGCTTCACGAGTCGTCATCCCATCCAGCTGTGCCTCCTGCGCTCTCTGCTCACCCCACCTCCCGCCTTTGCCGCGTGGCGCCTGGAAGAACCCGAATGCCCTCCTCATCCTTTTGCTCATCGAGTCTAACCCACCCTTGATCTCACTCTAACTCCGTGCCCTCTGCTGTAGGAAGTACTTCCTGACCCTGTGAGTCCACAGGCAGCTTGTCTGTGCAGCACCCGTGTGCTCGTGCAGGTTCCCACGGCCCTGGGCTGTGAGTGATCCTTCTGTGAATGTCTTCGACTTCCCCCCAGCTGTCAATGCTTTGAGACAAGAAACCGTTGCTTCACATTCACGTGTAGCCCCACACGAGGGCGCTCAACCATCAGTGGGACTCGACAACCACACAACCAGTTGTCTCCTAGTTGGATCCAGAGTGTAGCTTCTGGCTTGGAACGTGACTTTTGACGTCCAAAAGACCTCAGTTCAAATCTTGTCTGTCTCAACTACCAGCCCCGTGACCTTAGGCAAACTATTCAACCTCATTGCGCTTGTGTCCTCATCTGCAGAAACAGAGACTCATTGTAATCGGCTCCCAGGTTTGTTGCAGATTTAAATGAAGTAATGCATGTGAAATTCTTGGTTGGTGCAATGCCCGGCACGGAATTAGACCTCAATAAACAGGAGCTGTTATTATTATCTGGTTCCTTTTTGGGCCGATCCTTCTTATTCCAGCGAGGCTCAACAAACATCAAACTAATGCAGATAGATACTGGTTTTAGGAGAAGCATCCTAGAGAGAATGCTGAAGTGAGTTTTAGAAATCCAACAAGGAGAGAAATCAAAGGTTAACCCAATCGCATTTCTCCCAACTTTTCAACAGCCTGCAGAAAGACTCCTTTTTAGCTGATTCTCCAGATATTGCAGAGCTCTTCCCAGAGACAGGTGCAGAGGGATCGTGCAAAACTCTAAAAACCAGTGGCTGTCACCTGACCTTGGACGTAACAAACAGCTCCTGAGGAAGGTAGCTCCAATTACAGTCATGAAGCTGGAAGAGCCCTTCCAAGGAAGATTGATTTATTGGACCAGAAATACAGCTCAACAGCCCACACACAGATTTCTGTCTTTGGCAACCTGCCCTGCGTTTCCTTCTCTCTTGCCCTGGTGCATTGATCTGTGTGTATGAGTCGGTGCAGTTGATTGTGGAGGGGGGTGTGTGTGTCTGTGTGTGTGGGCGCACGCGTGAGCATGTACCACAGTCCCAGGGTGGATGCCCCCAGCGTGGGGGCCCTCTCACTGACGGACGTCCATTGCTTTAAACTGAAGGGAATCTTGCTCCGTGTCTATTTGCGGTGGTTTTAATTTCATTCTCCTGCTTCAGGTGGGCACGGAATGCTCCAGAATGCCTCTTGCTCTGATCCCTTTGTTTCTGAGTGTAGTAACATGTCATTTTGTAAGGAAGGAAGAAAAGTAGTCTTTGCTGTGTGCCTCGTGCCAGGCAAAACATCACCATCCCCATTATTCATAGGAAACTGAGACTCAGAAGACTCGGAACTTGCCCGAAGTCAAATGGTGACAGAGCCAGGGTCCAAACCCAGGTCTGACCTGACACCCTCAGTCATGGCCAACCCCAGCTGTTGCCCGCTGGAGGACAGATGGTCAGCCACTATGGGAGCAGAGTCCAGATTGCAGAATCAGTTTAAATGTGAATACTTTGACATCTAGGGGCACAATTTCAATTCATATTATGATAATTTGTATCCACCATGTGCATGGCTGTGTGGCCTTCTCCCTTAGATAGTTATCTGTCTGTGTGACAAATTAATACAAACTTAGCAGCTTCAAACAACACACAATTACTATCTCAAAGTTTCTGTAGTTCAGGAATCCAGGCAGAGCTTAGCTGGATCCTCTGCTTTCAGTACCACAGGCTGTCGTCAAAGTGTTGGCCCGGCCGCATTCTCACCTGAAGGCTTGGCTGGGGAAGCCTCCATTTCCCTGCTGATGTGGTTGTTGCAGCCTCCAGTCCTCTGAGGGTGTAGGTCTGAGAGCTTCAGCTGGAGGACACTGCAATTACTTGCCACATGGGGTTTCCCAACACAGCAATTGCTTCCTCACAGCCAGCCAAGGGAGTGAGGGTCTCCTGCAAAATGGTGCTGTCTGTCATCTCACGTGACATAATCACATACATGCCACCATCTTTATCATATTCTATTGGTTAGAAGCAAGTCACAGACCCCACCCACACTCAGGGGCAGGGGTCACCCCAGGGCCTGGACGCCAACAAGCTGGGATCATGGCACCTTCAGGGTCTGTCCACCACACCCCTCTGCTTCTTTCCCCTCTTTCTTCTCCTATCTCACCCCTCCTCCATTTCCGCTTGCGATCTAGACTCAGACACAGGGCTTTGTCAGTAAGTAAGAGCTTTACAGTAATGGTGTTAATAAGTAATATCACTGTGTTCCAGGCACTAAGCTGATTGTTTTTAAACTTTCCATTGAAGTGTAATATACATACAGAAAGCTGCAACATCACATGTGTAGAGGTCAATGAATTTTTCAGAAACTGAACATACCTATGCAACTATCACCCAGATCAACCAGGTGGATGTTCCTAGCACCCCAAAGCCCTCTTCAGGCCCCTTCTAGGCCCTAAACAATCTCAAAGGTGAACTTTTAATAGTGCAGCTAACTTTAGCCTGTTTTTTTCTTTTTCACATTTTATAAGTAAAATCCTACAGCACATATTATTTTGTGTTTGCCTTCTTCCACTCAACATAGTGTTGTTGCCCGTGGTTCTAGGTTGTTCATTCTCACTGCTGACTAGCAGTGCAAATGTGCACAATGCACTTATCCATTCTGCTGCTGATGCGCCTTTGCGGAGCTTCCGGTTTGGAGTCTTACAAATGGTGCTGCTAGGAGCAGTCTAGTGTGTGTCTTTTGGTGAACACAGGTAAGCATTTCTGTTGGCTATACCTGGGAGCGGACTCGCTGGGTCCCACAGCGTGCGTGTTTTGTGAGCTGTGTTTATATATCATCCTTACTCCCCTCTGTAGGGAGGCGTCCTCATCCCCTCTACACACAACAGCCTTCGGGCCAGACCCACACTTTCTCCAAGGTCCTGAAAGGTCAAACGGGAGGACAGGCCAACTGGTACGGTGGAGAAGTGTAGGCCTGGCTCCTGTGCCTTTCACATAGGAAAGGAAAGACACAGGAAGGTTGTTGACAGCCTTCTTTATTATTTTATTACTTTTCCTTAAAAGACACATTGTTTTGAATTTTTGCATACCAAGCAAATGTCCTTTGGTCAGTGTCACTTAATTCATCTTCCAATTCTCTCATTATTCAAAGACATTCTAACCTGCTGCAGGGCTGCTGGTCCAACAACCTGCATTACAGCGTTGATGCAATTTCATATAAAACCCGAGAAAGTTCAAGTTCAGGCTCACCTCTGTAGCCTCCTAACAAGAACGTAGGATATCTGCTGCACTGCTGAAACCCTGAAAATACACCACCCTTCCTCGTTGTGGTGTTACGGGAACTGAAGGTAACTGAGAACCCCTCACATCCACTGAGGATCCCTGAGACCCAGACTGTGTCTGAAACCCTCTGATTTATGACCAATAAAGGTAGATCAATGTATCAGTCATTCATACGCCATTTGGACCAGGCCCAGACCATCATTTTAAACAACATTTCAAAGTCCCATCCATTTACTTTGGGCTTGTTCCTAAGCTCAGATGATTTCTATGAAGGTGGTAAGAACATTTTCTAACCTGCCACCATGTGGCCAGAGAGACTTCAGGCTGTTGCTACCAGCCCGCACTTTGTTCCTTCCTACTCGCGTCTCGGCCTCTGTTCTTCTCCACCTGTCTCTCTCTCTTTCTCTCTGTCTCTATTTCTCTCTGTACCTCTTTACAGATATCAGAATGTATAATATATAAACATGACATATATACGAGAAACATATATCTCTAGCTACCTGTTTAGCAACAAAATTGGGATCCTACTGTATCTTACTTTTTATTAGTATTTCTACATGTGATCCAAAAAGAGTACTTTCAAAAATATAATTTTAAAAATTGCTGTTTGATATTCCATCACATGCAGTTACCATGGTTAATTTAACTAATTTTCTATTTGGGGACATTTAGGCTATTTCCAGTGTTTTGCCATGGCAAATAACACTGCATGAATATCCGTGTCCCTAAATCATTCTGGATAGTGCTGTATTTTTCTTAGGCTAAGTGACAAGATGTGGAATAACCCACCAAGGTACATGGATGTTGGTTTTTGAGTCCCACCATCAAATACAAATTTATGCCCCTGTCAACAGTGTATAAGTGTGTCTTTTTTTTGTCCACACTAGTAATTTCCTATCACAAATAATTTTTCTCAGTTTTATAGGTAAAACATGATCTTTTGGTTTTAGTTGCATTTAACTGATTCCTGGTGAGGTTAAATCTTTTCAGGTTTGCTGTCCATTTGTGTTTGCATTTTGTGTTCCTTCTTCTAATTTCACATGTCCCACGCCCCTGCAGAGTGACCTCCTGTACCCCCCACATCCCAGCCTGTGCTGAGGGATAATGCTAAGGTCCTGCAGAGCAGCTTGGTGGTTGTCAACTGCTTTGCAAACGGAACATGCATCAGAAGGCGCACACTCCCCAGCCTGCAGCTGGCCTAGCTGGCACATCTGTCATTCCTCCAACCAGGGCAGCTGAATTCCTCCCAGAGCCGTAAACCTCACATCTCAGTGAGACTCTGGACACCACCCCCCGGGGGCCCTGAGAGCAGGAGAGGGCCCGCTTGTAATGACTTAACCAGGTGAGGTTCGAGTGCACTTCGGGTTTGTACAGGATTGTGCCGCGGAGAAAGGGTTCCCTACCGCTTTGGGGAAACAAGTGACTGTAAATCAGGTAACAGCGTGTCCCTGACTTATTTATCCTTGTAAGAGTTTTACATACTGGAGCCAGCAAGGGACCCATCTTCCCGACTCATGGCCAATTTACACATCACTTTGGGTAAGATTGACTCACCTTGCCCAGCGGGTTGGCATGTGCTGGGCCACGTAGGTGCCGAGGCACCCCGCAGTGCCAAGCCTGCTCTTGTCCCTTGGTCCGAACCAAATGTCATCTTTCAGAGACCTGAGGCATGCTAGGAAATCACCAAACAGTGGGAAAGTCTTCCTCTCAGTGTCAAACCTGCTCTTTCTCCCTCTCCCGGGACTCCTCCGGCTTCCTCCTCCTTTAGAGGGGATGTTTGCCCGGACGGCAGCTGCGCCCTTGTGATCCCAGATGTGATAGGAGTCATTAGAGCAGGAGCAGAGATGATAAAACAGTAGCTTTCGGGGCCCTTGTCTGGTGCTAATTAGCAACCAGGCCCAAGCTGAACCCAACATTCCATAATAAATTATGGTCTATCCTTACAACAGAATATTAGGCAGCTATTAAAAATATGTTTTCAAAGAATTTTTATGACACTAAAAAATGCTTATGACATGAAGTAAAACGAAAGAAAGACGTAAAGCCCACACTCAGAATGTAGAATATGATCTCGATTATGTGAAAGACTAGTTGAAAATGTCACAAAACGGTCACTGCGATTATCTCTGCAGGAAAAATTATAGGTGAACTTTATTTTTCTTTCTTATTATATTTTTAAAATTTCCTGCATTAGGCATTTGTGACTTTTATTTACCGAAAAAATAATTATTATTATTTTTAAAGACCAGGTCTGTTGCGATCTGCTCCAGGCCCCTGGGGATGTCCCAAGTTCATATTCGTGTGTGATGCTGTCTCCTGTGTTAGGGGTGTCAGGGATGGTCTGCTGCCAAGGCCAAGGGTGATGGGGACAAGGCAGCTGCCCTCGCAGAATATTAAGACACATCTTACTACAGATATTAGTCAGCCTGGACCTCAGCCTCCCTCCCTCCCTTCCCTCCTTCCTCTCTCTCTCTTTTGCTGCCTTCCTTCCTTCTTTCTTCCAGAAAACTGGCAATCCTGACCAAAACCAAATTGTCAACAAGCTCAAGAGGTCGGATGTTCCGATGCCGAGTTGGGGGAGGGCCCTAGTTCGGAAGGAGCTCGACGGACTCAAACGTCGTCGCGCGCTGTGCTAGTCATGGCGCCTCTAGTGGGCCAGCTTCAGTTCCGGGTGCCGGTTAAAGTACAGAACGGTGAAAAGACTGCCTTCTGAAGCACACAAAATGACAATGACATCGTCAACGACGTTTGCAGCGACACCTCCACCATGTTCTGACTGCTCGTGATGTGCCAGACACTGGACTAAAACATGATCTGTTGTCTTAGTTGGTCTTTAAAGCAGCTCTTTACAGATGAGAAATTTGGGCTCATCAACATTAAGTAATGAGGTGAACATACCTTAATCGGTATAAATTTGCCCAGGGAAGGGAAGGAGCTTCCCCAGGGAAGCTTCTGCCTCATCTGCAATGGAACTGCTTGGTTCTGTGGCCTTGGCTGCTGGAGAAACCGGCTGGGAGAGCTGTATTCCCAGGGGACATTTGCATGGATCTTTCTGACCCACAGGGACAACCCAACGCACCTCAGAATTACGTAGGTTTATATTGAGAGGTTTTAGTGATGCAACAGGCTTAGCTTGTGGGAAGTCGGAGGCTGAATGTTCTGGAATCAGGAATGCTCGGCTCCCAGATGGCCTCAGTGGAACCCACTCTGCAGTCACCCTTGATTGCTGTTGGCCTGACTGGAGGCATGGACAGCTTGAGGTGCCATTGTTCAGGCCCACGGCCTCTGCGGGTGACCTTGTGCATCTCTGGGGAATGGGTCCACTCTTCCAACTTGCCAGGGCTATGGCAGCAGGTGACTGGGCCTCACCGGGGCAGTCCTCCAATCGCTGGGAGTGGGGACCCCAGCCAGGGAGAAGGGGATGCTTGGGTCAGAGTCTTCCACCATCAAATGGACTGTTTGAGCTGATCTGGTGAGAACGCCGAGTGTCCCAAACGCATCTATCCCACCTATTATTACACAGTCCTACTAAAGCATAGAGAGAAATACAAGCAAACTCTCTGTATGAAATACTGTTTTCAATAAAACAAAGTAGTTCATTTATAGAGGCATGGGGTGCAAGGTTAATTTGCATTAAGTGTAACTTTTGGTTTCTTCTAAAATAATGGCCTGAGCCTTGAGGACTTGATTGCCTCAAGTAATATCCTTCGGAGCTGAGCTTCCTGGGGAGCTGACCCAGTGGAGCACTTCGAATTCAGGGGTGAGTTCTTCCTGGGTCAGAGTTCATTCAGGGCACATGCTCTTGAGGTCCCTAAAGACCACATAGGCTGCATTTCGTCCAGCGGCTCCCATGACGCCTCCTCCTGGAAGAAAATCTCCTATGAACCAAGGCTCTGCATAAACCCCCGGGCAGTGGCAGGAGCAGGGCTCGCAGACAGCCCGGGACAGCAGAGTGGGCTGCGCAGAGGGCGGTGCTGTGGCCATGGGCAGTGGAATCGCCCGGGACAACTGTTATAGCTGATCCTGGGCCCCCCTCCGGGCTTCCTGCTCCAAGGCCGGCCAGGTCCACAGTTCAGAGTCTCAAAGTCTGAGAGTTTACGTGCTGGATGGCCAGGCGCTTAACACACGAAATTAAAATTTGAGAATAAGGCCCGGAGGGGAGAAGTACAGACCCTTTCTGGGAGGCTGGCGCCCACACAGTTCAGAGAAAGTGTCCACATGAAATAAATGGTAGCCTCAGCGAGATCAGTTAGGCTTAGAATACAGAAAGATCCCTCCTGGTCTAAAATATGGATAGGGTTAGGGACACGGGTTTCTCACAATCCAACATTGTGAGGTGCTGAAATTGGAACGATAACCCCGCCGGGACTCACCCCCGAGCCCCCTGAGGGGCAGGTGTGAGCCCAGCTGGGGGCGGAGTCACTCACCAGGATGGGCCCCACTGCCACAGAGATACAGTCCCCGGAGAGGGCAGCGGTAGCTGGCGTGCAGGGGCACAGGGCGGGCGAAGTAGAGCTGGTCCAGGGACATGGCACCGTGGAATATGTTCTGCGGAGGCAGGGCCATTGTCATTAACACAGGAGTGCTGCGTCTTCTGCCCTGGCTGGATTTCCTCCCCCACCCTGTTCTCCAAGGAAGGTTCTTTTCCTTCCAGGGTATTTTCTTGGGTTATTCAAATGCAGACAGGAAAGGGGATGAGATAGAATAGGCACATGCCCTGGGGCTGGAGGGCAGTTTTCCAGAGGTGTTTTTCAGGAAGAAAGAAGGGTGGTCAGCATCTTCAGGGCGTGAGAAAGATGTATGGGAGAGAAAAGGGGTGACCGTAAGGGTTTTGCTGTGGACTATGAATCTCCCGCATTCCGTCTGAAAAATAGAAGGGTTTGACTTTTTTGGCTGCTGGCACACGCTTCTGCTGAAACATGTTCCTTTGCCAAGGCGTCCACCTGCGCCTGGACCCCGGTGTCCGAGCTCCAGCAGGATCACAGTAAATGGCAGATGAAGGGGCCACGGTTCTGCTCTGCTGGTTCAGGCGATGCCAGCCCCAGGCCGAGAAGGGAGGCAGTGTGGGACAAGGGGGGGTCTGGACAAGACCAATGTCCGCAGGACGTCACCCCGGGAATGTCTCTCCCCTGCCCCCTCACCTTGTCCCAAACTGTGCCCCTGGCCTACCCTCAAGTCCACCCCGCCCCCTCTCCCTGCTTCAGTGGCCGACACCCCCGTCCTCCCCTTGGCCTTGGCCGGCCCCCTCCAGACTGCTCAAGCCCCCTGCCCACGCCCTCCACACACCTACACCTCCGTCCCACTGCCCAGCCTGCTCCACTTTGCGTCCGGACTGGCGCTGCCCAGTGAAACGTGATGGGCACCACGTACGTAACTTTAGATTTACTAGTAGCCACATTGAAAAAGGACGAGCCAGCTGGTGAAATTAATGCCAGTAATATATCTTATTTACACCAAAGTATATCCAAAATGTTACTTCAACATGTAGTCAATATAATTGTAAATGGGACATTTTACGTGTTTTCCATACTGCATCTTTGCAGGCTGTGTGCATCCTACACTCATAGCACATCGCATTTTGGCCTAGGACCCCCTGAGCGCTCGGTAGTCATGTGAGGCCATTGTACACAGCCTCCTAACGGGCCTCCCTGCCTCCCATCTCTAGTTTCTGATGAACTGAAGAGCAGCTGAGGACACGCTGCCTTAAGGAGGGGCTCCCTCTGAAGAAAGTCAGATGGGAGAGAGGACGTGGACACTGAGGCAGAAGGACCACAGTCCCAGCGACCTTGGCTGGTGCCGTCTGGCCTGGGTCTCTGTCCCTCATGCTCCCCTTCCCTAGATCTGACCACCTCCCTGTCCCCTCGCAACCATGGTCTCTGCCACTGTCCTCTGTCCTGATGAAAGCTGGCTTTGGAGGGACAAGATAAAGCCGAGAGGGCACGGTCAGGAGGTGGGGGTGCAGGGAGAAGAACATGGGGAGACCCCCAGGCTCACACTCACCCCTCCGGGAAGCCCGAAGATTCTCTCCAAGTCTGGTGGCGTGAGGATGTCTCTGCCCACCACAGAGGCCTTGAAGCCCGGGGCGTAGGCCTCGATCCAGTCGAACACTGGGCGCCACACAGCGGAGAAACGAGGGGGCATCAGGAAGGGAGGAGGCGTTATGGTTGCACAGCTTGGTGAAGTTACTGACATGCACTAAGTTACATACTTACAAGGGTTTATTTTATCATGTGCAAATTATACCTCAATAAGTAGAAAACAAAAAATTCTGTCCGCAGGCAAATAAATAATTCGTCCCCAAAATCTATGGGTGGGCCAGGCCAGTCCCCCACTCTCTCCTACCGCCTCACCGCAACCCAGAACACAACATTACTGTCTACTCTTGAATATGCAAAGCTTTTTTCACCTCATCGCTTTGCTCAGGCTGTTTCTTTTGTTTGGAATGCCTTTTGCTGCCTGGGCAACTCTTATTCGTCCTTTAAAACCTTTCTCATCTCCCCCACTAGACTGTGAGCAAATTGACGGCAGGAACTGTGTCTTTTTGGCTTCCTTGGCCCAGCTTCTGACCCCGCAGACATTCGCTATGCTGACGTGAGGCTGCCTGGAGTCCTCCGCTCCCTCTGGGACAGGACCTGCAGGTGTCAGTCCTGAACGGGGCAGTCAGGAGGAGAGGGCCGAGTCGGGTCACTGGCCCGCTGACACTCTGGGGACAGAACAGTGTGGTCCTCTTTACCTTTGTCTGCGTAAGCGTTTCTCTCCTGCTCGTCCCAGACCTTGCCCCCAGCCAGCGCATAGGGCGTGTACTGAGTGAAGAGGGAGACGACGTGGCAGCCAGGGGGCGCCAGCGTGGGGTCCAGCGCGGAGGGGATGCACAGCTCAATCATGGGCCTGTGGCCGGCAGGGAGGAGAGAGGGTCAGGTCCGAAGAGCAGCAGCGCCCCGAGGGAAGGGCCTCTGAGATGGCTGGGGACACAGCGAAGGCCCCGAGAGGACACCAACACCGGGCGATTGCCGCCGCACGGCCACCGTGGTTGTTCACTGCACGGCCTTAGCAGCCACTAGGGAGTATGGACCACGCCCGAGGGGCCCACCTATGCCCAACCCCCGGGTGCAGGCCTGTCCTTGCCTTCCTCCACCGCCGCTGTGCTCCAACCAGGGCGCCCAAACGAAATGTCCCCAGGGTCCGGGTGGACAACACAAATGCCACGCGTAAAGGGGCCAGGCCTGAGGTGCAGGCATCCAGGCATCCAGGTGTCAGCCAAGCTTAAGCTGCCTGATTACCTTCTCCTGAGCAGGCTGAACGGAACAGCCCCTGGGGCTGCCCTGACACCCAGCAGAACTGTGACCTGCTTTCCGCCCTCATCACCTTTGCCTGCCACACCTTTTCTACCTGGAGCACATCTTCCCCTCGGATTTCCATATGAGCGTCCTCCAAGGCCGTGTGAAGTGTCCCTCAGTCACAATGTCCTCTCTGAGCTTGGAGTCCACCAGGCAGGCGGACTTGTCTCTCTCCCTTGGACTCTGCAACAGCACCTGATCACAACAGGTGCCCTGCCTGCTTCTCCGCACAGTGGCCAGAGTGGTCTCTTTGAAGTAGGAGTCAGGCTCTGCACAAACTCCCCTGGAGTAAGAGCTGAGAGCAGTTGACAAGACCCTGCAGGATTTAGCAGCTGTGTCTCAGACCCTGCTCTCCAGGTTCTCTCTCCCCAGCCATCTGGCCTCGTCCTCAGGCCTCCAGCACAGCAGCACACTCCTGCCCCGGGCCCTTTGCACCTGACCTTCCCTATGTCTGGACGCTCTTCCCCAGATGCCCACAAGATCTGTGGTCTCCCTTCCTTCGATGTCTTGCAAAGAACAGCAGATCCTCTCCTCCCTGTGTGCTTCTCTCCACAGTGCTCATGGTCAGGGGCTGCTTGTGGTCCCGCCTCCCCCAAAACAAGGTCAGTGATCCGAGGCAGAGGCCTTGCTGACCCTGCTGGCTGCTGTATGTCCAGGTCCCTGAACCAAGCCTGGAAGAGGAGGGGCCCCAAAATAGTTATAAGTGGATAAGTGAACTTTGCCCTCTGCCCGTCTCTGGAAGCACACGTCTTCTTCACCGTGTGCTGCGGACACTCCTGTGCTGTCATGTCATGAGCTGTGTGTCGATTTCCCCCCTGCCTGGCCCCAGCTCTCCAACCTGCACCCAGAACAGGTTTCAGTAGTGTTTGTTACACAGTGAGCAGGACGGAAAGACACCTGCTCCTCCGCGTCCCTGACCGTTCCCAGAAGGAGGAGACACAACTGTGGTGGGGGGCAGGAAATGTGTTTAGAAGTTTTGCGTGAAAGCAGCTGATTAGAAATAAGAGAAGATACGGGACAGGGAACTCGGTGGGAGTGTGCCCTCTGACGTGTTCTGAGTCAGAGAACCTCCTTTTCTCCCCCAGAAAGCATTTTCTCCCCTTCTTCCCCAGTGCCAGTGCCGTCCCCTGCATCGCGATGCCCCTTCCGCTAACCTGCGATACCCCCACGTGTCCTGCTCTTCACCCTGTACCTGCCCTGGTCCTCACATTTCTTGCCTGGGATGCACTTCCGGTCCTTAGAATTTAAATATGGATGCAGGCGGATCCTAGGCCACTGTGAAGATTAACACCAGATGGAAGAGGCCGCTCCCTGCTGTGTCTGGACACAGGCAGCTACCCGCCACCCCAGGCCCACGTGTAAGAGCATCAGCGGACGCAAAGCCCAGGGCCCCACCTGCGGGAAGGCAGGCCGTCCACGGCGTCTTCGAAGGCCTGATGGAGGAGGAGGGTGTCTTCGCAGTTCAGGTGGACGGAGCACTGGTGATGCGGCAGCGGCTGGCCCCCGGGAGCATTGGGGGCTGCCAGGAAGTCGGGCAGCCTGTCTACAGCCACTGAGGGGCACAAAGGGAGGGTCAGGTGTCGGCCGCCAGGGTCCTCCCTCTGCAGCTGGCACCTGCTCCCCCGAGCAGGGGACTGGGAGCAGGAAAGTGTGAGCAAGTGTTTCACCTTCAAACTGGGGGCAGGTGGAGGCAGGGAACGGAGATGAGGGCGGAGGACAGTTGTTCCCAGACCTGGAGAGTCCTTACTCTGATATGTCAAAAGAGACAGTCCTGTATCTGGTGTGCCTCTTACCATTGATCTTGGTGACAGGAGACCGGGTGTCCAGCTGAGAGATTCTTTCCACGAACTCCTCCGGAAGCCACTCCTGGAAGGAGAAAACTCCGTGAAAGGCCTGAGATGTCCAAGGCCCCAAGGAAGCCGCCTTGTTTCTTTGCTCACGCAGGTCCCTCAACCTTTGCCCCCAGAAATGCTCTTCATCCTTCAGAGCTCAGTCGAAACCACCTCCTCTGTGAAGCCTTCCTGGATCTCCTCCTGCTCAATGCCAAACAACCACTTCTTTCCCTGCACCCTGCAGCAGTCCTGCCTGAATAGCTCGCACCTCTTCCTGTCTGGGGTAGGGCCACGGTTTGCAGGCATCCTTTCGCTTCTTGTCTGTGTGCTCCTGGAAGTCTCAATTATCTCAGAATGGCCTTTACAAGGTGCTTCACACTGATGTGTGTTCAATTTTATTAGTGGAATCACTCAGAAAAAGTGGTGCCTTGTTCCTAAGAAGAGCACCAAGAATGGCTGGGAGCTCCATGCTCGTATACACATTAGCATACATTTTGGGGACAGGAAAGGTAGCGTCGACTGCAAAAAAATGCCCCAAAAGCTCGCTCTCCCTGTGTGCACGCCCTCCTCCATGTAACCTGGTGGTGCCCTCCCACGCTGGCTCTGGGCTCAGCCGTGACACCGGCTTTGGCCAATGCTAGGAAATACGATGCAAAGGGAGCAAACAATATGATGCCTGCATGATTGCGCTTGCTTTTGTCCTCTGCCAGACCCTGAGAACATGCCCGGACTACGGAGCCGGAAGATGAGAGACTCATGCAGTGGAGCTGAGTCACTCCCGTCGTCCCAGCAGAAACCATCCTGGACCAGCCACCGCCAGCCACACGAGCGAGTCCCGCCAAGAGCAGCAGAGCCAACTCGCCGACCCTCGGCTGACCGCGCAGGCACGAGCAAGCCCACGGCAGCTGAAGTCAGCCGAGACCAACCAAATTCTCCAGATCTGGGTGCTAATACTTCTTGCATGCCCACGAGTTTTGTGGTTGTTCGTTAATTGGTTATTTCATAATCCTTAATACTACAACAGATAATTGACAGAGGAAAGCAGTCAGGACAGTGCAAAGTTATGGAAATAACTCTGGATGGAAAGTCAGACGTGGGTCCCAGCTCTGGCTCTGCCCATCGCCAGGGCCGCCGCACCTCTCGGACCCTTTCTCCTCACCTGTGCAGCTTCCTCCCTGTTTTCCACCCACCCATTACCCGCCTGCTTCCCCAAGGACAGAGACTGGCACCTGCAACCCACGCCCCGAGGCCCTGGTTTTCCACCCCGTCTTGGCGACATCTGACCTGCACACGTCCGCCTCACCTGCGGCGCCAGCTTCAGGAAGGTGACCTGCGGCGACGCGTTGGACAGCACCACTTTGCTCCTCACCTCCGTGCCGTCTCGCAGCACGACTCCTCGCACACGGCCTGCACCGCTCACCTGCACCTTAGCCACCGCCTGGAGCCCACCAGAAAGAGGCCCCAGGAAGCCCCCAGGAAGGGGAATCCAGGTTGGAGCTTGTGGGGTGTCCACTGTCAGTGCCGCTCCTAGGCACTCGCAGCTTCCGCGTCCCAAATCCACCCCACCAGGCGCTGCAGCTTCTCCATGAGGCCTTAACCCACCCCCCCCTCCAACACGAAGGCTCAGCCCAAACGTGGTTTAGTGACCAGCGAACCCGAAGGGGGTGGTCAGAAGAACTGGGACCTCATTGGCAATGGCTCAGCCACTAACAGGCCGTGCAACTTAGTCCCTGGGTTTGGAGCCCCATCTGGTTCACCAGTAAAACAAGGGACCTTCCAAATCCCAGACGTCCTATCCAGGGATCCTTGCTAATAATTGGGATGGGGCGGAGAGGCTGTTCACCTTTTCAGTGAAGATACTTGCTCCGTGCGTGGTGGCCGAGCTGGCGATGGCTTCAGAGAGGGCACCCATGCCCCCCTGGACGTAGCCCCAGGCCCCCCGCATCCCTTCCAGGCCCCCCATCACGTGATGCAGCAGCACATACCTGAGGACAGACCGTCTGAGTCAGGGCCTGCAGGTGGGAGTTAATCTCCTGGAGTTCTAGGTGCAAATATTCCATTCCATCTTGACCTTGAGCTGTCCCTCTCCCATTGGCCTTCAATAAGCCCGAGCTCTTGCAAGAGCCCTCTGCCTTCTCACGCTGCACCCCCTGCCCGGCAAACGTCTACGTGCCCAACTCCATGACCGATAACATGGCAGCGACACCCAAACCCGCCGCTCCAGGGCTCTCCTGAGCCCCAGCGCCTACGTGCAGCTACCCACATTTGGGGGCTGTTCTGGCAGGCATGGTAAAGCCCTCAGCTTGTCCCCAGTCCTCCCTATCCTGGTGAAAGGTACCTTCAGTTTCCATCTGAAACCAGGTGTCGGCCTCGAGCCCTACCAGTCCCCGCCCACCTACACCAACAATGCCGCCCACTGAGCCGTCCACAGACCCTCCACACACGCCCGAGCCCTGCAGCCTCTCTGCTTCCTGCACCGCGGCGGTGGTGCCCTCACCGATCTCCCACTTTCTCCCCTGCAGGCCTTTGTCCAGCAGATCCCAGGGCCTCATCTCAAAAGCCAGCCTGCTCCAGCCGCGTCTCCTTCCAAAGCCTCACCAGCTGGGCGCTGCTCTCGGGGCAATGCCTGTCTCCTAAAGTGGCCTCCAGGGCTGCTGGCCAGCCTGGCCCTGGTCGCGCCTCACTCCCCACCCTCCTACCCAACGGGCCTCGCGGTTCCTCGGATGGTCCCGCGTGCTCTGAACCCCAGCATTTGCACCTGCCGTTCTCTCCCTTCTCTCTCGTCTTTTGTTTAGCAAACGCCTCCTCGTCCTTCGGGTCTCAGACCAAACGTCTCTTCCTCAGGGAGGCCTTTCGCACCCTGGCCCCGGCTGTGCCTGGCTGCGCCTCCTGCCACGACGCTCGCGCACTCCACCGTCATAACTCGCCCTGTCCCGCATTAGGGTTTCTGCTCCGTTCACTACCAGCCCCAGCCCCTCGCACGCTGTCCCCAGCACCTAGCACAGGCCAGTGCCCCGGAAATACTTCTTGAAAGAATTAACGAAGAAACAAATGACTTAAAGGCACATTTCACAAACTGAGCAGTTTCCCAGCCTCCGCGAGACCCAAGGACAGAACAGGAGGCCCCAGCTGGAAGATCCGCGTTGCCAGCTGATCACAGGGTTGGCCAGGGAGGAGCGACTGCTGCCGACCTCCCTTCTCCACGGCCCTGGGGAACCCGGGCTGGCTTAATGCGTGTTGAAAACCACGTCCCAGGGTGCTCTCCTCCCTTGAGAGAAAAGCCACGTAGACAGCTTCTAGCTGCATCTTCTGGAGCCCTGGAAATGGCCCAACACTTGGCAGCGTCCTCTGTCCCAACACACACTCACACACACTCACATGCACACACACACACACACACACACACACACACACACACTCCCTTCCACGCCCGCTCCACAGGGCTCGTTAAGTCATTCCGAAGCTGCAGACTTCGCTGTGTCTGACTGCCACCTCTCGGACTGGGCTGTAAACACATACCCCTCCCGCAAAGGGAAAGGCAGCTCCCTGTCCATACAAGGGTGTCTGTGTGTGTCCTGGGGCCCAGGGCAAGGAACATGGGGGACGGGGGAGTGCGGGCCTTTGTGGGAGTTGGTGGGGGAGGCGGGAGGGAAGAGGGGGAGGAGAGAAGACATTAATGTCGAGATACCGCAGTGGGAGATGGGGGAGAGGCTTTCCTTAGTGAAGCAGCAGAAAGCAGCAGCCAAGAAGGAAGGAATGGGGGGGGGGCGGGTCTGACAGCTGGAGCTGTAAAGCAGCCCTGCCACTTCATAGCTGTGTGACTTTGGGCAAGACGCTTCCCCTCTCTGAACCACAGTTCTCGGATGTTGCTTGAGAGTTAATTTAATCATGTATGAAGTACTTGGCTTAGAACCTGGCTCACCGGGCAAGCTCAGTGTTCTCCCTCCTGTTGGGGAATGTGTCCTGTTTCTGTGCAGGCCTGTGCCCCGCCTGAACCCCCTCACTCACCCGCTCCCCTGAGTGCGGGGACTTGCCATGGCTCCAATCACAGCGTCTGTTGCTAGAGTGGCTTTTAGAGGCTCTGACTCAAACCACTGATCCAGCACCTGGACAGCAAAACAGCAGGGAGAAGGGCTCAGGGGCCTCGATGGGAGGGAGGCCTGGTCGGGGGGAGGCGGGGAGCCACTCACCTTGGCAATGGGAGCTGTGAGGACCTCGTAATACCGGGGGAGCTGGGCCCCCAGGATGCGGCCTAAAAGGGAAGATCCACAAACAGAAATTGAGACGTTTGGAAAGACTCTGAAGGAAACACTCTGACCTGGTCCCAGGGGATGAAAGAATGGAAGGAGGCTGAGACTTTCTGATGGGAGGCAGCGTAGCGGGGGACCCATCCGGTTTGAGTCCTGGCCGTGCCTCTCACTAGCTACGCCGCCTTGGGCACGGTTTTAACATCTTTGAACTTGTTTCTTTAACTGTAAAATGGGAGTCGTATTTTATACCCCCAAGGGCTATTGCGAGGATTAAGCGAGATATATAAAACATTTGCAAGTACATAGGCACTTCATGCGTTTTGGCTGCCAGCATCATTTTTGGAAATTTTTAACTTGTACCTTATTCCTTTACTCAGAGCTCTGTGCGGCCCATGCCCTGGGAGGTAGCCACTGTGGCTAGTCCATTCCTCTGACCCTGGTTCAGACAGTTTCAGAGAGTAACCAGGCATTAAGGTCTTGAGGGCAGGGATCACAGTCTTAAGCCATCGTAGCCCCTGTGCCTAGCTTGGTGTCTGGCACATAGTAGTTGCTCAGTAAATGTTTATTGCACAATTTTTGCACCAAGCTCCTTGGACTGCTTACTTGGGAGGCAATGTCTCCTTGTGGCATTTGTGATAGACTCCACTGGCTCCACACTTTTTCCATGTAACTCTGCAGTGACCCCCACCCACCATAGCTGGGTCGGCCTGCCTGCTCCTTGACTCTGGGCTCATCCGTGGGACTTGCTTAGCCAACAGATTATTTGCAGATGTGACATAAGCTGAAGCTTGAAACAGGCCTGCACATCAGGCCTTGTCCTGACGTAAGAAATCCACACCCAGACTAGCAAGCTGCTTCCAAGAGCAGGATGAGAGTACCTGGAGCAGAGCTGCCCCCGCCACAAACACATGCATGAGGCCAGACCAGGTCAGCTGAGCCAGCTACCACGCAGACACATGGGAAATAAATGTTTGTATGCCACTGCAGTGTTTTTGGTGAGTGTGTTTTTTTTTTTTTTTTTTTTACCATAGTTAACTGATTTGTTATTTTTCTAGGATATATTAATAGTAACTAAACTGGTGTGTATACCCTAGAGGAGGGGTAGAAAATAATAGCACTCTTGGCAAAACTTCCCTTCTCATACTCATGGCAGACATTACTAATTGATCACAGAACTTTTCCTTGCTGAGCTCAAATCCAGCATCCTTCTCGTATGGGGGCAGCTCTTCAAATTCTCTTGGCCCCTGTGTCTTAATCTAGCCCTGGCCATGGCGATGAGCTCCATGCAGGCTTTGATCAGCATCACACAGCTCAACCCCACACCATCTCGCTGCAGTCCTGGAAAATGCACTTCTTTGTGTTCTTCCCTGAGGCTCCACTGGCACCATGACAGGACACCCGTGGGAACCTACTGTGCACCCACAGATGCACAGCCCAGATGTGTGGGAGTTAATGGGGGGACAGAACCCAATGGATGAGTATTTTCCTTTCCTTCTCCTGAGAATGTTTTCCAAATGCATTTGAGAAGGCTTCTCGGAGGGTGTGCAGGGTCTGGCACCTTGTCACCCACAGTGGTGGCCAGTGCAATGCCACACCCTGGCATTGACTTTCCCTCTGTTCACTTTCACTCCTCCTTTCCCCTGTTTTTGTGCCTTGGGATCACCCTTCAAAATAATGTACTTGGACATAAGCCTTTGTCTCAGGCTCTATCTTTAGGGCACCAACCTTAATCGATCGCAGCCTATTAATTGATCGCAGTTGGCAGGCTGCCCTGGAGGTTCAGGCTCATGTCCAGGCATCGAGAAAATGGGCTCACCTCCGTGAACGTCACTCATGCCCCAAGGCCTGCACTTTGGACTTACCTGCCTGCAGCAGGGGCTTGAGGGTGGAGAGCGACCTGACCCTCTGCAGCAGGGAGCCACGCTGGAAGGCCGCCAGGTCCACGGGGGCTGCATCCAGCAGAGGGTCAATGGCTAATGCCAAGCGATTCATGAACTCCTCGTATCTGGGAAAGGCCTGGAACAGAGCTCTAAGTCAGGCCCACCATCTGGAACCCCACAAGGACATTGCCCCCACCCTGGGCCCTGCATATGGCCCTCCCCGTGGCTGAGCGTTGGCAGTTCTGCAGGCCTCACCCCCCTGTGGCTCGGCTTGGCTCTGCTGGGTCCCCCAGGTCTAGGTCTCTGTGTCAGCATCAACACGGGGAAGTGTGTGTCGGGAGAGATCAGGGCAGAGAGATCCTGGGCAACAGGAGAGACACTTGGGATGGCGACAGGAACCTGGGGCTAATGCTGGCCAACATATGTCAACCACAGAAAACCAGCAAGTATCCCAAGGTGTGGCCTCCCCTGTGATCATCATAAAACCACTTAGAAGTTTCTTATATCTGTCCTTCTGTACCTTCACATGTTACTGGTAACAGCCCTCTTCGCCTGTCGTCCTGCATGCCGACTGTTCCCTTGCGATCCTTACGTCTCATGGCTGTCTGGTCACACGCAGTGACAGAAGCCTGCCTCCTCACTCCTCAAGCTCCCACCACAGCCTGGTTTCCACACCCACCCTTCTTCCCCAGAAAGGCACAGGGGCAGGGACGATGCCTGTGCCACTGGGTCCCTACCTTGATTCTTAGCTCAGAACTTTTAATTTTGGTCTCTCTCTACTCATGGACATAGCCATGGCATTGTAACACATGTCACATAAAGAGAAGTTCCATGCTGAAATACATCCGAGAAGTCTTGGTAAAAACGAAGTTAAACAGCTTTCTCTAGAGCAGGCTTTTAATAGGACAACATGCAAAGACAACACTGGAAACCAGGCTCCTCGCTTTCCACCATGGGAGGTGGGCCCTTGCCTCCTGCCTGTGTGGTCACTGGCGGGCAGGGCCACAGCCTGCAGGCCCAGGACCCAGAGCTCCGGCCTCGTGCTGAATCCACTCCCCTGCATCTGAGACAGGCAGGACGTGGAGGAGAGGGCGGGGCGGTGGTCCCCAGCCTGCTGTTCCAAAAATCCCTGGAGAAGCACCGCCGGAAAGCCGAGCTCCCCAGGTGATTCTGATACTGGTGAGTGTCTGTGCTAAGTTTTAGCCAACTTTAGATTGATATGACAAAAAGCAACGTACACGGACTGCCTTTAACCTAGGTTCTTCTTATAAAACTGTCTCCACTGAGATATGATTTAATACTACACCTTCGGCTTGGTACAAAAATGGCCATTCAGAGAGTCTCTATCTGCAGAACCAACCGCACCAGGCCCATTCCCTAATTCAGTGACTCATGTAGACAAAGCTACCCAATGGATCCCTAGAATGCAATCCAAGGAAAAAAACATACCCTCTCCTCACCCTTCGCCAGCCCTGTACACCCTCCTGGACACTCTCTTGCCTTGAGCTACCAGGATGGTGCCTTGAGATGCCAAACTGAATGAGTATTACTGCCAGTCTTGTGTCCTAAGCTCCTGATCCAGTTCACTTCATCCTAAATTGCCTCGGCTCATCCCTCATCCTCTTTAGCTTGCATGTGGATAACCACTTGGAATTGTGTCTGAAAGCAGGAGGAACATGAGCACATACAGCATAAGGACACACCGTGGGTGCAGCAGAGACCAGCATGCAGAGACCATCTGAGCACACAAGCTGTGGGGGCCTCCTGTGTCCACACGTCTTAATCACCATCCTCCATCCCCTTCTCTTCTCAGTGCCCGAGATCAAGAGCTGGCGCACACCAGAGCCCTCTAGGGAGGTGGGGTGTCCTGTCCAAGCCCCTGTGGCCTTTGGACAACGTGCTCTAGGAAAATCCAACCAGGCCCATCTTCTCTGAAGTACCACCTCCAGGCTACAAGGGAGGAGGAGCTCAGTCACCGGTCGCTTTCCTTACCTGGGCATCCTTCTGCGAGAACTGGGCGATCTGCTTCTGGTTTTCCGCCATGTCTGTGCCCAGCATAAGGGACCTGGGCACCTTGCCTCCTGTGCCCTCTTCCAGCATGGGGCTGAAGGAGTGGGGGTTCCGAAGATGAAGCCTCAGCCCGTGTTTCTGCAGAACACCAACAGCACAGGCGTTAAGGGATCTGTGGTCTCTGCCCGCAACCTTTCTCTGATTGTGTCTCTGTGACCATTCAGGTACCTGCGCGCAGGTTCCTAAGGTATGTGGTCCTGCGTCCTGTTGCTTTAAAATTTAAGTTTATGAAAAGCCTCTTGCCCAGGCACCCTAGAGTGGACCACACCATTCCATGTCACACCATTCCACATCACGTTACACTCTGCCACACCACGCCACGCCATTCCACACCACGTCACACTACGTTGCATCACGCCACGTCGTACCACACCACGTTATGCTATGCCACACCATGTTACACTCTGCCACACCACACCACGTCATGCTCATCTATGCCAGGGACTATAATAGGGTTTACAGTGATTATCTCACAACAACTTTGTAAGTACAGTCACATGTTACTTAACGACAGATATATGTTCTGAGAAATGCGTGATTAGGTGATTCTGCCCCATGAACACCATCGAGTACACGTACACGACCTGGACGGCGTGGCCTGCTACACACCTAGGCTGCGCGGTGTGGCCTGTTGCTCCCAGGCTACAAACCTGTACAGTGTGCGACTGTACCGTATGCTGTAGGCAACTGTAACACGATAGTTAAGTATTTGTGTATCCTAACATATCAAAACACGGAAAAGGTCCAACAAAAATATGGTGTAAAAGATGATTGCACACCTGTATAGGGCACTGGCCATGTGTGGCGCTTGCAGGACGTGGAGTTGCTCCGCGGGTCAGTGAGAGAGCGGCGAGCGAACGTGGTGGCCTAGGACACTGCTGTACCCTGCTCTAGACTTTGCGAACACTGTACACTTTGGCTACACTAAGTTTATAAAGAATGTTTTCTTTCTTCAATGATAATTTAACCTTAGCTTATTATAACTCTTTTACTTTATAGACATTTAACATTTACCTTAAAACAACACACTGCTCAGCTGCACAAAAATATTTTTTCTTTATATCCTTATTCTGTGAGCTTCTATTTTCAAAATTTTTTATTTTTTACTTTTTAAACTTTGTTATTGTAAACTAGGTTACAAACAAACACATTAGTTTAGGCCTGTGCAGGGTCAGGATCATCATTATCACTGTCTTTCTCCTCCGCATCTTGCCCCACGGAAGGGTCTTCAGGGGCAGGAACACACGTGGAGCCGTTGTCTCCTCTGACAACAATGCCTTATTCCAGAACAGCTCTGAAGGGCCTGCCTGAGGCTGTTCTACAGTTAGCTTTTTGTAAAAATAACTAAAATAAGTAAAATAAAAATTTCAACTAAAAGAACAATAAAAAGTGTAGTATAATAAATACATAAACTAATAACCAAGTTGTTAATTATCACTATCAAGTATTATGCGCTGTACATAACTGTATGTGTTATACTTTTACACGGCTGGCAGCGCAGTAGGTTTGTCTACACCAGCACAAACACAGGAGCATGTGGCACTGACACTACAATGGCTACGACGTCACTGGGTAACAGGGATATTTCTGTCCCACTGTTATCTTATGGGACCACCGCCATGCGCACGGTGCGTGTCGTCACGCGGTGCGTGACGTGTTGTTATCCTCATTGTACGAATGGAACAACAGAGGCTCAGAGGAGTTGAATAACTTATCCCAGGTTCACTTTAGGAGGTGACTCTGGGTTTGAAAACCACATCTCTGTGACTCCAAAGCCCTGGCTCGCAGCCTTGGTCTGTAACTACCCCATTTCAGAAATAAATAATTAAACTTTAGAAAGATACAATAAAGCAATGGTCATGTGAAAATCCATACTTACAAAGGAGATAAATTATTCACATCAGAAAATTTTATTTACTTTTCAGACTCATTTACTCCAGGGTCACTTTAAATGGAAGTTCCCACGATGCACTTAAAATATGATTCGATTTACAAATATTTGGTTAGTGCACAGAACTTTCCAAGAGCACATCTACTTCTTCGAAAGAGGCACAGATAAAACGAAAGGGGCTGTGCTGCCTCCACAGATACGCTACTGTCCTGCCGTCTAGAGCCTTCTGTCTCCAGACCCCCGGCCTGCTTTGAGGTCTCTGCTCAGACGCTGCCGCAGCAGCCAGGCTTCCCCTCACCACCCCAGCACTGCCTGCCCCCTCGCCCTGCGTTATTTTTCTCCAAGGCACTTGTCACCACATGGCTAATTACATATTTAGTTTTTGCTTGTCTTGCCCAAGTAGAATGTAAGCTCTCTGAGGTCAGGGGTTGTCTATTGTGCCCACAGCAGTGCGGGCAATAAGTTATTCTGTTGACTGATTATATGAATGTTGTGTTGCAGACGAGGTACGGTTCCAGAGGACAGAAATGACATCTGTGAGTAGAAGTTTTAGAAAAGCACAAGGAAACCAAAAAAAAAAAAAAGAGTCTTTCCCAACAATTATAGCTGGAGTTGCCCAAAACCAGAGACATTCTAGAGGGGCAGTCTCGCCGCGGCATCGAGCACCCTTTGGCAGTGATTCCAAACCCTGGTACGAGGCTGGGAGCTTTCGTTTTCCTCAACAGCCCAGTGGGAGTAAGAATGACAGCTGACAATGGCAGAGCCCTTACTGCGCACCAGGCTCAGTGCTGGTGACTGTCAACCTCATGGTCGCCATCACCACCCCCATCTCACAGATGAGGGAGATGTGGGGACTCAGAACCAGCCAGCAGGGTTCCAGACGCCTGTGACCACGTCCCGGCAAACTGCAAAGGGATGGGGGCTTGGGAGTCTGAGCAGTGTCACTACCAAGAGTCTCGAGGCAGCGCATCAGGCTCTAGAGCAAAGAGTAGTCAGATCTCGGCTCAAATTCTTTGTCATTTTCTAGTCGTGTGAACCTAACGCCGCGAATCTCAGTTCCCTGATCATTAAATGGGTTCTCATCTCACAGGTGAATCTCAATCAAGATGGAGGATTGAAGCTCATTGCCGAAGATGTGACGCTGGTAAGATAAATGCTTTTCATTATTGTTTTGGAAACAATATTCTTGGAAAGAGCTTAGTTGCCCTCCAGGTTGTCAATGTCCTGTTAAAACAAGGTGCTCCATCCTCCGGAGGGGTTAGTCCTGTGTCTCTCACAGCAGGAATGCTTCTTCCTTGATCTGGGCACCATGCTCCCATTAATGTGGCCCAAGTCGAAGGCTAAATCATGTAGTCAGTTCACTTGGGAGCTTCCAGTTAAAGGAACACTATGGCAAATATCATTTTCAGATGAGTAACTTTTCTTTTTAATAAAGAGAATTATCTAGAGATAGTCTATTCTGTGATTCTTGGTCTTCCTAAGTTAGATTTGTCAAAAGAAGGGTCAACCCCACCCTCACTCCCCAATATCTGAATAACTGGTGCGTTTGCAAATTGCCTTCTGCTGTAGTCTGGCATGGACTTGATTCAGGAAAGTGGACTCCATAACTGGGGTCTGGCCAGAAGGCCAAGTGGGTTCTTGGCTTCACACAGGAAAGAATTCAAGAGTGAGCCGACAAGGTAAGGCAAGAGCAAATTTACTGAAGTAAGAAAAGAAAAAAATGAGACTGTCCCATAGACAGGGCAGCAGCTATTTCTCAGAGGAACGGAGAGTAGCACTTCTTGAGTTTCTGGGGTCCTATTTGATACATTCCAGTTCATTTTATGTTAAGCAGACGAAGGATTATTCACAAGATTTCTGGGAAAGGGGTGGGGAGTTCCAGGAACCAACAGTCCCTCCCCCTTTTATACTATATAAGGTAACTTCTGTGACTTGCCATGGCATTTGTGAACTGTCATCGCACTGGTGGGAGTTTCTTTTCATAAGCTAACACATTACAGGCAGGGTATAATGAGCAGGCAGGGTAACCTGAGGTCACTTTTCGTGGCCATCTGGGTTCCGGCTGGTTTTGGCTAGTTTCTCTGCCTTCTCTTGTTTTATCAGCGACCTTGGTTCAGGTCTTACCACTAGCAGGGCCTGCTGTTTCCCTAGATCAGACTGAAGACCAGCAACCCATCCCAGGCCTTGGCTAGATTTCATGCAGACCTGGTACCAGGGTGTTCCCTCCTGCTCAAGAGTGAAAAGAACTCCTTTTCATGAGCCATTAGAGCAGCCAAAGAGCTGTGAACAGTGGCACAACATCTTGTTCACTGCACACTTTGAATTTAGAACAAAGTCGGTGCTATCGGGTGTGGCAGCTGCTTGTGCATACGGCACCAAGAGCCACTTCCTCAGTGGCCGGTGGCAGAGGCATCAAGCAGGCAGGAGCCAAGCCTGTTAATAAAGGAGGTGTGAGGGGGGAAGGGTGCCGAAGGGGGCGGGGTGGGCGAGCCTGTGGACAGAGCTCGGTGGACTGAGAGAGGTGAGCAAGGCCAGATGTCGTTCCCTGGATCCACCACACAGCCCAGGAGCTGGAAGAGGCGACGGTTTCTGGTCCAGCGTCCTGCTCAAGCCACTAAGAAGGGAAAGCAAGCTCCGAAGTTCACAGGGGCAGAAACAGCGCTCACGTCCCTCGGCAGCTGCACAAACTCAGGCAGGGTGGGCCCACGTGGGCCTGAGGCTGGCAAAGCTCACCCTTCAAGAGGTCCGATTTTTGTGTGAAATTTCCCCATTTTTAAGACATTGGGTGGACTAAACAAAACTCATCTGTGGGACCGCAGCAGGGAGACCACGTGGGGACAGACAAACCCTTGGGTAGAAGAGAGGCCTGGGTGCAGGAATCGCCTCTGGCACACAATGGAGCCTCCACCCCAGAGGGAAGACAGAACTGCCGCCCTCAACCCTGGGGCCATGGGGGCTCTACCTTCAGCTCCAGGTCGGTGTAGATCTGTGGCCTCAGCAGGCTGAGGAGGTAGGACGCTCGGGAGAACTTAAACCCTGAAACCAAATGGGACGAAGGCCATCACCAGGGGTCACCTCCCTCTTCCCCCCCCACCACGTTGGGGCTCACCTGGGACGATCTCCTCAGTGACAGCTGCACCCCCAATCACATGGCGCCTCTCGAAGACCGCCGTGCTCACCCCCAGTCTCTGCAGGTACGCCGCCTGGGGGGGTACACAGGGCCCTCCCTTCATCCCTTGGGCACGTCTGGGCTCCCTTAGGACTGGCCTGCAGACCAAGGGTCCTCACTGCAGGCCAGCGGGCCACCCCGGCTTGTGCTGTCCCCGCGTCTGGGAATGCCGTTCCTTTGTTTCCTCCTGTTCCTATCTTTTCCGGCTGTCTTCTAAGGCCCCGCGTACCTGCTCCTGCCCCTCCACCTCCCAGCTGACAGTGACCTTCCCTCCTTGGAGGCCTGACCCCGCTGGGAACTCACTTTGCATCCTGCCACCCTGTCCCGGGAGGTCCCTCTCCTGCAGGCAGAAAGCCGGCCTCATTTCTCCTACAGGCACGGCAAGAGGCCGCACCGAGAAGTTGAACTTGTGCACTGAGCCAGACTGCTCAGGGTCAGCTCCTCATTCTGTCCTTCCGCTGCGGCCTCAGCACCTGACCCACCTGCCTCAGTCTCCTCACGTGCAAAAATGGGGCCGATGAAAATGCTCCTGGCATTTATAAGGCTTCTGCAAAGATTAATTGGAGCTGGTCCCTAAATGGGACTTAAGATGGCCCCTGGCACAATAGGACATGTTCAATAAATGAGGCTGTCTATAGCAGAACTTTACTTTGGGGAAAAAATGATGTGAGGGTGCCTATTAATTCTTCTCTACCATGTAGCGGAAAATCAACAAACATTCGTTGAATCAAGCTGGGCATGAGTCCACAGATCTAAAACGCTGGTCTTTCCACTACTACTAGCACCAATGGGACAACAGGGATGGTGTAGTTCAAAAGTCTGAGTTTTTAAAGGTTCACTTGGCAACTGTGATGTGCCAGACACCGTGAGTGCATCACCTCGTTTAATCTGCCCCACAGCCTAGAGGTGGGCACCGTAATTCTCTCCATTTCACAGATGAGAAAACTGAGGCTTGGTGAGGTTAAGAGCGAGTCTCAGGCTCACAGAGGTGATGGGCGGAGATGTCTGGACCAGACAGTTTGGACGCAGGATCTACACTCCTCACATATCTCACTGGGAAAGCGAGCAGCCCCTGGCACCCGGAAGCTGGCCGGGCACGCGGAAGTGCCACGTTACTCTATTAGACATAAACTCTTCCGCAGATCGGCAACCTCAAACAAGGCTACCCTGAGACTGATAAAATAGGACAGAGCCAGCTCAGTTTTGTCTGAGCACAGACAGAAGCACGGCCTCTGTGCCACCCTTCTTGGTGACGGGTGCTCCTTTAGTCACCCTCTCCCCTCCCTACAGCGCACGGCAGCTGTGCGCTCCAGGTGGGCACGTGGCCTGGACGGGGCTGGGGCACAGGGCTGCCCAGGACCCGCAGTCAGACGACTCCCTGGGCTCTTGCCTGCAGCCGGCTGTGCTGGTCACATGCTCCCCTGCCTTTCCGTCACTCCTGACGCTTCACAGGCCGTGGGGAACCATTTTCCACGTTGAGGAAAGGAGAGAAAAGGAGCCTGCGATGTCCTGCTCAGCTGACTGCAGACGCACACTCGGCCCGCCAGCACCTTTTCCTTCTCCCTGTGGCCTTCATCCCACCTGCTTCTTCGAACTCCTCCCACGGCTGCCAAGAGCCACACACCAAGGGGACAGGGAGAGAGGACGACGAAGGGGAGGTACTCACAGCCACCAGCCCGTTGTGTCCTGCAACGAGACGGGGGAGAGGCGAGGACAGCGTCACTGGTCAGTGGGCAGACACTGTCCGGGAGCCGTGTGGCCACCCTCCCTCCCCACTCCCGCCCACCTACACTCGATTTCAGAGCACCTAGCTCAACCCTGTGAAACACCTGGGCTGCAGGCGTCAGACACCCTGGTTCTTGCCCTGCCGGAAGAGTCCTGTCCCCCTGACTTGGTGGGCCTCTGCTGGGGTGAGGGGCAAGAAGCAAGCCACGGTCATCGGATGACAGCCCCACCAGGGCTTGCATCACTCGGGGAGGAGCAGGCAGCTGTGTCTGAGGGAGCGTCGCAGTTTGCTTGGCAGCATCTGGCACTCTGGTACCACAGGTCCTGGCTCACGTGCAATGAATGGCCATCAGGGAGTGCTGGTCACGTGGGGAGCTGCTGCCAAAAGTGGCTTGTTTTGCCCAAGTATGGTTCACAATGGGCACAGCAGTGCCCAAGAAGGCTTTATTCACGTGGACTTGTTTTTGTCAATCCCCGGTGTTTCAAAAATAAAATATGAACAGTTTAAAATGAAGCAACTACACATGTACAGCCTCAATGGGTGCTACAGTAACTAGGTGTGCTTCCGGGCAGCCCCTGGGCCGGGAGCCCTGAATTTGGCTTTGGGATCCCATGTTCAGCACCAAGCCCATGGGTGGCGAGTGCGCCCCCAGCTGGCTAAGCTCAGAATCCCCTGGGAAGCCCTGTAATGTTGACTCCCGGACCCCTCCCCAGGAGTCTGTTCAGCAGGGAGGGGTGGGAGCTGGAGCCTGATTTCTCACAAGCTCCCAGGAAACTCTGGTGTAGGTGGCCTCAGAGCCACATGCTGGGCACACAGTCCTTTAGGCCGAGCCTGCCACGACCTTTCCCCTGCCAGCTGCTGGTGGACACTCACTGGCACGCAGAGAGCAGGCCCCAGTGGTCTCAGCGAGGGGGGGCAGGCCTGGTCTGGAACACCTGGCCCAGTTTTCTCCTTGGGGACAGACGGTCACTCTGTCTTTGAAGATGCCAGTAGACGACACGGTCAGAGGTGAGCACTGCCCCGAACCCAGTGTCGCCTCAGATCAAATGCTCACTGTTAACTTGACAAATATCCACAAACAGAGCAGCAGCAACGGCCCGCATGATGGATTCTTCACGGTGAGTCGATTTTGGTTTAAATTTCCCACATGGAGACTCCCAGGACTTGAGAGGTCACTAAGGCAACTTCTCAGCCACTAAAGGACTCTCTAAAACCAAGTTTTCCAAACCTCTTTGACCGCAATCCACGGGAAGAAGTGCATCTCACACCATGACCCGGCACTCACGCACATATAAAGTTTCATGAATACCGTTAACTCTTACCATGTGAGAATCATGGCTAGTCTGTCTGGTTTCATTTCATCTTAGAAAGTGCTGCTTGACATACTCTCCATTTTTATGTACTTTTGAAAATGTTCATGAGGAAGTTTAAACGATAAGCTGGCTGGGACTCCTGGGTGGGCTGAACCTGCAGTGTGAAGGGCCCTTTTCCCAGACACGCGCAACACACGAAAGGCAATGGGTCCTGGGCTCAGCCTGGCTCCTGCCACCCGCCAGGGCACAGCCCTTGAGGCATTTAGCTGCCATGAGCTTTGCACTTCTTCATATGTAAAACAGAGGGGGTGCCAGGGACAGTAAAGCACCTGACCTCCAGCAGACCTGCAGCAAATGGCAGCTGTTTGTCTTTTTTTGCGGGGGTGGGGGCAGAGTCTCGCTCTGTCGCCAGGGTTAAAGCGCTGTGGCATCAGCCCAGCTCACAGCAACCTCAAACTCCTGGGTGCAAGGGATCCTCCCGCCTCACCTCCCAGAGTGCCAGGATTACAGGCATGAGCCACCACACCCGGCCGCTATTTGTCATTTAATTGGTGCCAGTCACCAATCTGGGAAAACTAATAGTCTTCCAAACAGCTGGGGCCAGTTTCATCATGGCAGGTAAGCCCACGAATGCACAAACAGACCTCGAATGACAAAGGGTGAGGATCAAACAGCCCAGGACCCCCACCCCCAGTCCTGGCTGAGCCCGCCTGTGGTTTCTGGGGAGGCCCAAAGCCCCTTGAAGGGGTCCGAAGCTGCAGGCTCAGCTAGTCCTTACACCGCCTCCAGCGTCCTCGGCAGCAGGTGTGGGCCATCGCAGAGCTGCTCTGAGCAAGGGCTCTGCGGCCGCCCGCGTGGGATTCGCTCGCCATGCTGGCTGGTTGGCTCTGTGTGCGGACTTTCCACCACCAGGTGTGAGGCCAGGACTCTGCATTTTAACAAGCTCCTCTGTCATTATGCACATTTAGTCCAACAACTAAATCAGAGTCATCTTCAAGGGGGCAGCCAGTACCGGACTCAGAGACAACCCTTATCTCGGACCGTGCCACTCGTTCCTCACTCAGGCCCACGACGCCTTTAAACCAGGCAATGTTATGTTTAGCAGTTAAAGAAACCGTGTCAAGGAAAAGCTCACACACTCACACTCACACCTGTGGGCAAGTCACCGAGGTAGCTGGTGACCTAGAGTCAATGTTCCCCGCTGGGAGACAGCAGGCGTGAGCTGTGACCAAGGGCAGGCGGAGGAGGGGGGGCTTCTCTGAGGCTAAGAGGCCTGGGGCACTTTCATTTCCTGAGCCCAGTCCTGGGGTGCTGGAGGGGGCTCCTATAGCCCAGCAAATTTGTGAGCAGGTTGTCAAATAGCCACGGTTATAAATTAAATTATATGAACTTATAATTGAATAAATTAATTAAAAACAAGGGTAAAAAATACTCGAAACTCAACACTTACTAATTATTTTACTACATTTGACAATGACTTACGCTCTCACGGTCATTTTCCTCTATGTGCGTATCTGGATGGCGGACATGCCATACGACGAGGACATGCCATACGACCAGGACATGCCATACCATGAGGACATGCTATACGATGATGTGCTACTGCATCTTCCCCAGATCACAGTGACCTCGTGTTGGTAACAAGTAAGGCTATGGTGGGAGTATTTACACCTCAGTAATCAGCAAACATTACACCTCAGGGCTTAATTCATTGTTTTGTTGATTGTTAGGCTTAAGAAAGTGATAGAAAATGCTAATAATGCAGATTAAACTTGTGTCTTTAGCTGTTACATTGTGAATAAATGGCACAAAAAACGAAGGACATATTCTTCCAGTATTAGAAAAATATTATCTGACTGAGCAAAGTAATTCCTGTCATTAAAGGAGTGAAGTTGGAACATAAATCTTTGTTGTTTTACTTAAGTTCCACTCTTAAAGTAAATGAAAATATCAAATGCCATTTCTTTTGGAACTACCCTCATTCGTCAGTTGCAACCATAGGTTGGCTACTGAATTTGGCAAAAATCAAAGCATTTGGTAAGAACCACTTGGCTGCACAGAATGTAAATGAAAAGTATCGTATGTTTTATTTGTAAAATAGTGTGCTATACATCTTTTATTTCAGTATTTATAATAAATGTATATATGTGTGTGCACACGTGTATACGCGCACACATCAGACATTTCTCCCTGGGAAGGCAACTGTTAAACACCAGCAGCTCAAGAATGCCGTGAATACATACGAAAATGAAGAAATGCCAAAACAGGGATGCAACTTTGAAGTTGGACGATGAATGTCACCTGTCACTGTCAAGTCTGTCACTGTCTCTATACACCCCGCTGCAATGATGTGTCTGGGACCCTTTGTGAGTGTGAATGACAGGCTGGGAGGACAGGCGACCTGGTCCTGGGCCCACTGCCTCTCCAGGTCACCCAGGAGACTTTGGTACTCCGAGCCTGGGGGTCAGCAAAGTGTCGCAGGATCACTGCACAGACCCCCTAAGCGTCCCAGAGGTGCAAGGTAGTGGGGGGCCGTCATCCTCTGCAGACAAGCAGTGGGGACTCAGTTCTATTTTTTCCTATCTGCCCTTTATGAAAAGATGCCGGTTTCCTCTGGGAGTGGGTAACCTCAGTGGTGAGGGGTGTCGACCAGAACTCAGGGCAGGTGGGGTGGCTGGATTTCTCCGTCTGCTGTCTCCTGGCTCTTCCTTTCCTCCCTTACACAGCACAGGCTTTCAGAGAACATGGTGGAAACTAGATACATTTGCAGATGAGGGGAACCCCCTGAGGTCACCTAGTGCTCTTCTGTCATTCTAGATGGGACGACCCAAGCCCAGAGAGGGCAAACATTTGCCCCAGACCACGCAGCAAGTCAACAGCAGAGCCAGCTCCAGAACTCCAGTCACCTGTCTGCCAGATGCAGGGCTTCCCCTCATAGCCCCTGCTCTGCCAAGAGCAGACAGAGCGGCGGGGCTTAGGGAAGGGCCCCTCCAGGCTCTGATTGGGCTGCCTTCCCGCCCCTCAGCCCTGGCTCAGCCCGCTTTACCTGCTCCTATCACCACTGCGTCATACTCGGGCTTCAGGTCGTCCCTGGCTTCCCAGCGAGCTTGTCTCCAAGCAGGGCGGGGAGAGGCTCCCACGGCCCTGCTGAGACCTCGGCCACTGGCAGCCATTTCTGCCCCAGGCCAGCCGTGCTAGGCCAGGAATTTGCTTGCAATCAGCTTTTTGTGCCCTCCCAGGCAGGGGAGGAGCGGGGAGAAAGTGAGAAGAGAGGAGGAGCCACGGCCCAGCTGCTAGTTCTTAGCCTTGGGCCAGGCTCCTCCCAGCTGAGTCTGCAAGTTTGCGCTGAGTTTGCGCTGGGCTGTCAGGGGAGGAGAATGCCACCTCCAGGACACCAGCGAGCAAAGACCAAGAACTGGTAATTCACTAGTGCTCCTGTGCGCCAGGCAGGCGCTGTGCTAGACACAGGACTCCCCATTTTACAGATGAGGGCGCTGAGGAGGGGATGTGGAGCCAGAACAGGGTTTCAAAGGTCCCTCACCTCCCCTGTGTGTCTCGCTTCTCATTAAAGAATGCAGCGTCTGGGACATGCTGGGGTGGGACTCCTAACAAACAGGAGAGAGACGCTTCTGCCAGACTCTGCTCCAACAACGCGACCTCCAGGCTTGGGAGGATGGTGACTGCTCTATACCCGCAGGAGGCTCTGGGAGCCACTGGCCGAGGCCTCCAGAGCAGCCATATAACATCACCATGACCAGGGCCACACTGTCACTGGGGCCCCGAGATTCTCTCCTAGATGCACAAACACATCCACTTAACAGGCGGCTGCAGAATCTCACGAGTGCTTAGGGGCAAGTTCACTGTCTGGAATTCCTGGGGTTTGCCTTTCTCTTTTGCAGGCCTGGACATTTCTGTCTTTTGGCACCTTTCCCATTTTCCAAGAATCCTCAAGGATTAGACACCACATCTGTAAATACCTTCAGCTAAAGTGCTTTCTTACTCTCCCTTCGGCCTGTCTTGAATTAGAGCTCCTTTGTTCTCTGCCCGTTACTAAGCAGACCTTTCCCCTTGCGGGAGAACAGCACCCTCGGAGTTGAGTTTCTGCGCTGCTCCGACATCAGTGTTAGAGAAACCTGCTATTAGAAATGAATGTCAAAATTGGGAGAATATGTGGAAAAGGTGATTCCGAGTAAGAGGACCTTCTGGGGACCCCCCCCTACTCTCAACTCAGGTGTCCCTCCACACACCCAGGTTTATGCTGCATGTGAATCTCCCTGCTAAATCCGATTCAGGATGTTCATCCCAGTGTTATTTACGATATAGAGAAATCAGGGGGGCTGGTTAAACTAGACACATCACAGGCAGCTGCTAAAAATTAAGGGAAAATATTAGGTGATAAAAGTGGGTGTCCTAAACAGTGGTGGGCCTACAGGTTTAGTTTTTTCCTTTGTGCTCATCTGTGTTTTCCACAATCGATATTTTTCTTAATTTCCATCCATAAAATCATGATATTCACGAGGAACACAGTCATCTCGGGGGACATCTCATTGCTGCCTTCTAAGGACTTTAGCCCAAGGTGTGGTTCCAGCTCCCTCAGCACCTCTGTTTTCCCCAAAGTTGTTTCCTGCAAGGGAAATTCAAGTCTTCCTTGCACAATTTCAGCTCAATTTCCACTGGAAACACAGAAGGCCCAGCTCCTGCACGTGTGTCACAAGGGAATCTGTTCCTTTGCTGCGGAGGGAGCTTGTTTCTGCTGCGTCACTTCTCTCTGGCCCAGCACCGACCTCTTGGCCCAAGAGGAGCAAACGCTCCCTAGTCCCATTGTTCTGAGGGTCTCTTGTCCTTGTGTCTCTTCTGGGGTAGAAATGTCTTGGTGGGAAGAGGGGGCTGTACCCCTGGGGCAGTGGTTCTCAATCAGGCACAGCAGATTGCCTGGGAAGCAAACATCAAAGCCAAGCTCCATGCCAACCAAGTGAATCCAAATCTCTGGGCCAGGCCCTGGAGCTCAAGAACTCCAGCCCCAGGGCAGACGCCAGCAGGTGTGCCGGTGCCAGGATGTAGCAGGGGCCCAGAAGCACAAGCACATCCTGTTTGAATGACAACAATAACCAACATTTATTGAGCACCCACCCTGAGAGGGAAGTGCCAGCACTTTAAATGTGGGGGAGAGTTTAGAGTCTGACAAACTTGCCCGGGGCCATGGAGAGGAAGTGGCAGAGCTGGAATTCGAACCCAGCCAAAGGAGCACCTTTTACCCAGGCAGGAAACGGCTTTCCAAGCGAGCTTTCCCCACTCGGAGAATAGCAGAAAGCGGGTGGTGTGTTCAGAAAGTCTTGGGCCCTGGCAACCTCATCTCTGTCCCCCAGGATCCAGGGAAAGGCGGCTCTGGCAGAGGAGCCGCTGCCAGCTCTAAGCTGCCAGCCACTGTAGTTCTAAGACCCCCTGGCCTCCCTCTTCCTGCAGAGGGAAGGATTGGGGGGCTTGGAACCCCACATGGAGGGTGGTCTAGGTGCAGTTTAAGATGCCTTGGAGCTGCCTGAGGACCCTGGCCCATCCTCAGGAGGAGGCTCTTGCCATGGGGAATGCTGGCAAGGGGGGTGGGGAGGTGCCCTGGCCTAGAGCAGCGGGATGCGGGAGGCTTCCCAGAGGCGCCGGGCCAGCTGGCTGGCCTGCTGCACCAGCAGGTCGGTGGGGATGACCGACAGGTGCAGGGCCAGCAGCTCGTAGCACCTGACCGCCTCCGCTGGGCGGCTCTTGCTGTAGTAGCGCAGGAGCTTCCTGGGAAGGAAACGTAGGGCGGGATTCAGACGGAGGCCGCAGCACTGTTCCAGTGCCGGAGCCTCTCCCGGCCCCCAGTGGACAAACGCCCATCCCCTTGGTCATATCACCAGCCCTGTACCCGGCCTCGACACCATCTCCTCCTCACTGACCACTGCGGTGCCCTAGCTAAGAGGCGCCAGCAGGGACACTCTGGGCCCAGCATAGACACGTGTCCATGCTGCCAAGACTGCACCAGCGGGAAGTGGCGGGAACGCAAATGTGCCCTGCACTCGCCGCCTCCCCCACTGGCCACCAGGCCGCCGGGGAAGGGCTCGCAACTGGGGTTTCTAGCTTCTTGGGGTGGGGTGTTCCTGAAGGAGGAGCGCCCCCTCAGCACCCACGTCTGCTGCACGGCCCTTCCCGGCAGCCTTCCGAGCCAGGTCACCTGTAGTAGTCTCCTCCCAGCATGCCGATGGGCACCGAGTCATCGGAGAGGACAGGCACCTCGATTATCTGGAGCTTGTACCCCTGGGGAAGGAGGACAGGGAGGCAGTGGGTGTGGGGTTAGAACACAGCTCGCGTTAGACACACCGGGTTCGAGGCCCGCTTAGCCCTGCTAGGCACTTGAGAAAACGCGTGGATCAATTTTACCCTATTTCCTCAGGTGTGAAATGGGAGTAACCACTATCACTTATGAACTAGAGACAACATATGCGAAGCCTCAAGTGCAGGGCCTGGCACGTAGGAGCTCTGGCCACCACTAGTAAGTGCACTTGGACTAGCAATGAGCACATGCTCGGGGGGACGTGGGTGTCACACGGCCTACCAGGAGTAAAGCATGACCAACAGGCCCAAGGCTCTGCTCTGAAAGAAATGGGATTCCCAGGGTAGGAGTGGTGGGGACAGGAATTAAGGTCCACTGGGCCTTTCCTGTGTGCCAGGCACAATCGGGTGTCGTGCACACATCTTGGGCACTTTTGGGGGCGCAGAGAGAAGACGGGAGCCTGCAGGTCAGGAGGGCTGAGCTCAGGCCCTGGCTTCATGCCTCATGACCTCGCGGCCCTGGCCACGGTGTGTCATCTCCAGAGCATCGGTGTCTCCAGCTGTCAAACGCGGTCAAAGATCCCTGCTCCCGCTGCACAGAACTGAGGGCTGACGGAGGAAACAGCAGGGAAAGGCCCCAGTAACTG